>BQNB010056358.1:0-31153 GCA_026074375.1 Tanacetum coccineum | reverse complement strand
ACAAAATGAGTCCCAAATTAAGCGCGACACTAATCACTTAATAAATCTAGATGAAATCCTTTTAAAAACTTAATAAGCAAACCAGATTGAGCAAGAGCATAACAAGTTTAGCAACTTATAAACGAACGACTAGTTAAGCTCTTTTAACACAAAAACCTTAATTATGAATACGAGATCAACAACTAAACAAGCAAGCTACCTAACTAGATAAGCTCAAACCCATCAAATAGCCTCGTTCAAAAAGCGATAAGGATCGTGAATAAGCAATCAACACATAAATCATCACGAATGACAAATCAAATAAGCATTTTATATCACAAAGGTTAGATCTAGCATTTAAAACTTACATAAATCCGAATAAGCAACCGAGGTCTATAACCAACTTTGAAACATCTTTAATACATCATTTCATTAAACTTGCTAAATAAGAAAGGTACAATAAGCTGGAAACTAAAAATAAACAGTTACAAAAATTAAATAAGCAAAAATTAGAAATCTAAACTAAGAAAAATAAAGAAAAAAAACTAGCCCTCCAAGTGTTAGGGAGACCAGTTAATATATAGGGCTAAGAAGGAGTAAAAGTGTAAAATTGGTCCCATCATCGAGTAATGATTAACCAATCATTGGGCTCCTTTTCATGTCACACGGATCGTGGGAGAAAAAATAGTAGATCCAACTGCTGAGAAAGCTCCACGTGGTTATTTGAAAGCTTCAAACGAATGCATCAATAGTAGACTGTTAGATCAAATTGCTGCAATCTTGAATTGAAATGAAATGTGTAATCTTTACTCCGCCACATGTCCTCCTTTGATTCGTCCATTCCATTTAAGTGGTAGATCACGTGATATTAATTGGATTAATTTGGAATGCATGTGCGATGACGTCATATGACGTCACACTCTATTACCTTCATACATATTTTAATTAAGTTGTTGGGCTAGGAAATAATATGGGCTGGTCCGGCCCATTAAGCGGTAACGGGCTGGCCTAATAAAATCTGAAGGCACCATTGGTCTCGTTTTCTCGTGCTTTTTCCACTGGTATGCTCGGGGACTTTTCACGACTTCATCTTTGTTTTGAGTAATAATTAAACTTGACCAAATTGAGCTCGATAATTCCCGTTTTTTGCACCGTTTTCAATCCTTTTACCTGCAAGACATAAAAATACCAAACAAACATATTTGCAATATAATAAAGCATATTTTAGCATTTTTAGTCCAATTAATAGTGTTTTCCGGGTTATAAATGATGTGTATTTTGGCAAATACCAAATTCTCGCACACTAAACCATTGCTGGTCCCGCACGCAATGTTAATAAAACAATACTTGGAGATAAATAATTTTATCCCCTTTTAACTTATGATCCTACACAATCAAACAAGAACAGAAAATGTCCATTAAAATGTTCAAAAATCATTTATTTCGCAAGCACCCCTGTTTTACCCTTTTGTTTTATTTTTTATTTTTTATTATTTTTTTTCATATTTTTTATTATTATTTTTTTTAAATGTAATGCTTTCATTATTCATTGATAACTTTTAGGATCACGGAACAAAAAGCACAAAAAGTGTCAAAATGGATAAATTTATTGTCTCTGACTTTTACCTCTCCAAGCCAAGCTTAAAAACATGATCTTTGTAAAATACAAGTTATGATGCTAACACTACTCATAAAAGCTAATTGTGTACTTACTTTTCCTCCCTTATTCCTAATTTCCTCTAAGAATTTTATTATTATTATTGGTGACAAATAAATTATGTCATTATTATCATAAAGGTGCACGGTTTAGACCACAATTAGTTTGAAATCCTTTCCTAAAGAGACGATATGGTGAGAATAAGGTCTAAATTAAGGTTCTAAATTCGCATGATTTAGGGGTTATCCTTTTTATTTCATCCGCAACAACTCAACTAAGAGTCCAGAGACAGAGGCTTTATTTAGATAACCCCGGAGTCAAAATTTGGCTTTATTTTTCTTATTATTATTATAGCAACATTATTAAACCTCGGTCCTTTAAACAACTGCCACATCGGTATGCGAGCCGACCATGGTCCAGGAGTCTTATTTTGACCTCGGTGAACTCCTCGACCTTTTAGAAGGCTGCAACATCAGTTGTAAGCCGACAAGATGCAGCAAACTTTTATCAGTCTCGGATTATTATTACTATATGCCTTATTTAGAAGACTGCCACATTGGTTATGAGCTAGCAAGAGGCAGTAAACTTTTATCAGCCCATAGTTTTTATTATTATTATTATTACCTCCACCCTTTAAATGACTGTCACATCGGTATGGGAGCCGACCATGATCCAGAAGTCTTATTTCGGCTTTGGTTTATTACATTATTATTATTATTATAGCCAAATTTCAAGTCCTGTGGTTTTTTAACAACTGTCACATCGGTATGCGAGCCGACCATGGTTCAGGAGTCTATTTCCCCACAACACTGACAAAACCTCGATGTGTACCTTACTTTCACCAGAAGGAATCTCTACGAAGTGATCTAAAAACTAAGAATCGCAAAAACCAAAGAAACTTTATTTATTCAACAATTATATAACGTTTATTAAGCTGATGGGAGCAAAAAGCTACAATTAACCTTTATGAGCCTTAAAGAAATCCAACTATTCTATGTTTAGCATCAAAACTTATACTCTACTCTATCATCTCTTGTTCTTTACAATTTAAAATTTCTAATAAAGAAACTCGTGAATACTTAGCCTAGCGAATTAAGATCGGCACTTTAACAAGTCACATAGACTGGCAACAATCTTAATTCTAATAAATCGATCTTCAAATTTTTAAATCATTATGAATCAATTATGGGAACTTGCAAAGTCTTGACTTGTTTTAAGCTAGACTTGCGTTTTATAGCTCCTTGTATAAAAGATTAGCAAAGATCAATCTATATATGTTAAGGAGAAAGCTAAGATATAAAACCGGTCGGGTCAAAATTTACTTTTCGTTCTCACCAACGGAAAGCCTACATTCGTGTCAACTATTTTCTACTTTTTAACTTTTTTTTAGATATGAACAATAAACTAGATATTAAGACTTATAAATTTAAATTTTTTGCCAAAACGGGGTTACGAGGGACACAGTAAGGCACAGGTAAGATCACATTTCGATAGAAATCCCCCGCACACTTAGAATCGAACATTGGCCTTAATGTTTAAAAATGTTGGGTTTTACCCCCACACTTAGGAATGAAAAAGCCAAATGCAAAAAATTCCAAGTGTGAAAGGGGAAACAATATATATATATACATGATCAGGATTCAGGATTCCAAAATAAGTAAAAGATCGAAGACTAGATGATTGGAGGATTGAAAACAAGCACGGGTCTTCATGATCTTAAAGAATCTTGCAAAAACAATACCACATACCATAGAAAGAAACACGCCCCCACACTTGGGCTATAAAATCACACTCACTTATTAATCAAGAAAATAGAAAGAAGAAAAGACACGGGTTGCCTCCCGAGAAGCGCTTGTTTTTGTGCGAGTCTCTAGCTTGACTCTCCCCGAATTCCTTTTTCCTTGGGACAGAAACAGAAGAATAGAAAAATCACTATCGGATTTTCATATGCCACCGACTTAAGAGAAGAAAAATGAAAAGTGGAAATGCCGGGGTCAAAAATAGTATCCTCGCTCCCAAAGGAGAGAAGAAAAGAAGAATTCACCGAATAAGTGAGATAAGGAAGAAATATTCGGATAACAAATGTGATGGGAAAATAATGGCGATCCTCAAAGGTTAACTTCACAAATGTCGGAGAAAAACTTTTCTCATGAATCTCGGGGTCGAAAACTTTGTCCTCGGTCATCAAATCATCATTATCAGGTTCATCCTTTAAGCTTCTTGGGTCATGATCTAAAAACACATCAGAAGGGAGATTAGGGCTAGTGTCATCAATAAGCAAACTCTCAAGATAGATTATATCTCCCTCTGAATCATGATAACCGTTCTCAATATCCGTAGAAATATCCATATCTAGAAAAGCATCGATTTCATCAATTACGCCTCCTGGGTCGAAAAACTCATCCTCATTAGCATCGGAAAGAGGAGTGACTAGGAAAGTCGACTCATCAAGGTTGGAATCATAAGAATCTTTGCACTCAATGTCCTCTAACACCTCATCAAAAAGAGGATTTACGTCACTAGAGATATATTCATCGTCAAATTCGAAAAGAGAGTTCGAGTAAATTTTGACATCTTCCGGAACGTCCTCATCGGATAGTAACTCGTTATCACTAGAGGTAAAATCATTTGAATCGAAAAGAGGGTTAGAGAAAGTCACGGATTTTTCCTCAAAAATGGGAGAGAAATCATCACTCGAAGGTAAAACGCTCTCACTATCACTCCCGGATGAATCCTCGGACTCTTTTGGGATTGGAATAAGGTCCTCAACACTGGACTTTATGAATTCGTCCAATTCCTTTTCAAGAATAGTGCTAAGTTCCTCATTCCCCATTAGGAGAGAGTACTCAGGTTCTTCGGTTGGTAAATCGTGTGTGATTGCATTAACCGGAGAAATTTGAGGTGTTTTATTCAAAGAAATAATGCCCTCCTTAGAAATAACTTTGAAATTCTGCAAACACGATGTAATACGAGCTTGACGTTTAGCTGCCGGCTCTGCGATATTCTTAACTTCCTGCTCTTCCTTATTGAGACGTTGAGAATTCAAATTAATCGAGAGAAGTTTAGAATTAAGAGCACCCTAAATTAAATCATCAACATTATTATGTATACAATAAAGCTCTTTTTGTCGACAAATTTCAAGCAAATCTAGCATCGTATCTTCCATATTTTGCTTTTCCTCTTCATAAACTTTTGTGCCGCACGTTTCTTCAATTAGTTGAGGAAAGACGAAATTTGGTGAGGGAACTTGCTTTTCCTGAGCTTCTTGCTTTTGGGCAAGTAAATCTTGCTCTCTTTGAGCTGTAAGTAAAACCTCCTTCTTATGTAACTCTTGATTCATTCTTTTCGTAAAATCTTCCATCATTTTATAAAGCTCGTTTTTTGTTTCACTATCAAAGAAAGAAATGACTTCTGGAATTTCTCGAGGATGATGATTGTCGAACTCCTGCTGGGGTTGGATTTGGTCAAAACCGAAAGAATTAGAATAATGGAAATTTTTGTTTATCGGTTGACACTAAAAATTTTCATGAAGAACCCCGTAATTTTCACAAACAAGAAGTTGTCGTGGCTGACTCGGAAAATAATGTAGAGGTTGGTTAAATCTAAAGTCTTGATTGTAACAAGGACCCTGATCAAAGACGGGTGTGTTCCCAGTTTGACAATCGTAACCCGGATGAGAGTTCCCTCCACAAAATTCACACGAGTATGTCTCGTATTGGTGTTGTGGAGGTTGGTTGAAGAAGTTCGGTGTTTCATTATAAGAATAAGGATTGGTTCATAGACAAACTCATTTCCGGATCCTACATTGCTATAGCTCGGACAGTTTCCACCTTTAAACGGACCTGCACACCACGAGCAACCAAAATGGTTATACGAAGACATGTCGAAGAATTAAACGGATAATAGGGTAAAGAATATAAGAATTAAATGAATAAGAGGATAGAGAAGATTATTTTTGAAAAAATTTTATATTAAAAAATAAAAATAAATAAAAAATAAAAAAAAATATTTTTGGTATTTTTTTTAATGTTTATATAAAAGAAAAATAAAATGAAAAAGAAAATATTTTTTGGATTTTTATACTTTTTATAAGAACGAAAATAAACTTTCCGAAGAAAGGATCTTCAATGCTTGAACACAAACAATCCTGTAAAAATCGCTACACCTCTCCCCGGCAGCGGCGCCATTTTGATATTGGTCGTTGTTCAACACACGTTTATCAAATAAACCCTCAAATATATTATATATATTTATAGAAATACATATACGTATAAATAAGCAAAGTATCATACAAATTATTCTTAGGAAAGGATAAAAAGTAATCAACACGGGTATCGTTTTCCTCGGTGAGAGGTGAATGGAAATTTATGTTCAAGTTGTAAATCGAGCTTGATTGTCATTCAAGTTTTTGGTTTTGGTGTTAAACTATTTTTATACTAAAAATTAAACTAATATTAATTCTAAGATTTAAAACTACAAGATTATACTAAAATTGATCTAAAAAAATATAAATGACAAATGTGCTTGCTAAGTGACGTGAAATGTTCCTTAAGTGCGGGCTTAGGTTTAACGAATTAAAATCCTTAGAAAACAAGTTTCAAGAAATTAAATGACAAGTAAAGTAAAATGCTTTTTAAAATAAATGACAAGTATTTAAATTGCATTAAAAGTAAATGACGGTATGTAAATTGGAAAATTCTAATGACTATTAATTTTTTAAACCTTTTTAAAACCGCACTTAAATTCCAAATCACTAATCACTTAGCAAACACAAGTAAAACTACTCGCTACTCATAATGATAAAATAAGCAAAGCAAAACATTTTATACTAAAGCTACACTAATTAATTGAAAAAGGATAGAAAATAGAACCGAATTGAAGACCCGCAATTAAACGAATACCACCCGATTTATTTAGCTAAAACAAATAATCAAATTCGGTCTAGCTAAATAAGCCCGTAAGCTCCGCGTCTCATGAGTTGACCGGAACCAAAAGAAAATAACACAAAACACAAATTGTTAAATAAAAACACATATAACAATTTCACTTTACCACTAAATCTGCTACTAAACTACTTGGCCAAATTAGATTCCTACAAACCAACAGTCCTAACATATAATTCAATAAACCAATGAAGCCCAACAGAACATAAAACCAATGAGCCTAGTTAAATCTAACGCAAGCCCAACAGACAATATGGCCCAACAATGATTATCTAGATTTGGGCTTATAATTCAAATGAAAGACGAGATGAGTTTTAAAACTGGGACGAAAGGAATGTTTGCAAACAAAGTATTATTAAACATTTAAACACATCTACACATTGATAATCTAATCTTGCTATGAACGAATAAGCTTATGCGACATCATTAATTTGAAATAAGCACTGCACATATCGAATAACTAAACGAGATTTCAGTATCTAATAATAGAACGACCAGATAAGCTCTTTTAATTACAAACCTTAATAATAAGTAAAACGAATTCGAGATCTAAAAAAATTAAATGACTAAATAAGCAAAAAACCAAATAGAAAAACTCAAAACTAACCAATAAGCCACGAAAACATCTACTAGGACTCACAATAAGCTATAAGCACTTAAACATCTTCAAATGACAAATTGCATAAGCACTTGAGCTCGCAAAAATTCAATCTAGCAATATAAGCAGACCTAAAACCAAATAAGCTATTTAGAGACTTATTTTATCAGTAATTATGAGCTTCTAAATAAACTACAATTATACGAGCAAAGAAATAAATTATACCAGAGCTTATTATGGCTTATTTTTTTGAAAAGTGTTTAAAAACTTTGGGAATGAATCAAATAAGCTTGGAGGACTTGTAGGAGTCATTTTCTAAACCATTAAGAACTTTTGGGAATAATAAGTTGCAAAAATAAGCACAAGAATACAGCTTATAGATTAAGCTACACGAATAAGAAGATAATCGAACAAATAAGAAAAAGATTAAGCAAACCAAGATCTTCAATAATCTTCAAACCATTTTAATTACATCATCATAATAAGTTTGCGAAATAAGCAAGGTACAATAAGCATGAAAACAGAAATAAGCTAATACAAACCTAAAAAATAAGCTAAACACTAAGAACTAAAAATATAAAAACTAACTTCCTAGATCCTCTAAAATGAGGGGAGGCGAGTGATATAAATAGCCGAGTGAGGGGTAGGATTTGTAAATTTTGCACCAATGATTGGGTCATTATTGGCAAATCATTGGGAGTCACACGGATCAAGATACAAGGTAAAAGGAATCCAGCCGTGGGAAATGTGACACGCGTCCCTTCTAATAGCTTCCATTCAACGCACGAATTCTTGATAGAGTGATCATTTTTATCAATTGAAACTTGCATTTTGAGAAGTTATACAATGCTCCTCCACGTGTCGGTTTTCTACTCGTCCTCCCATTGTGTAGTGCGTAGGCACATGCATTACTTGATTTAATTTCTTTGTCACGTGACCTCTCTTCATTCAATTCTTCAATTCTTCAATTTCATTTCATTTATAACTTCATTTTGGGCCAAGTACTAAGTAGTTTGGGCCGTGTATGAATTGAGCCTTTGTTGGGCTTAGCAAATATATGGGCTGGCCCGGCCCATATAAATGGGTTACGGGCCATCCCAATAAGAAATAAAGGCATCGTTGGACTCATATTTTCGCGCTCTTTCCCATGGCATGCTCGGAGACTTTTTACGACTTTGTCTTGATCTTGAATATTAAGCACTCTTGATCGAAACGAACCCGTAAATATCTGTTTTTGCACCATTTTCAATCCTTTTACCTGCAAGACATAAAAATACCAAACAAACATATTTGCAAGATAATTATCCATATTTTAGCATTTTTAGTCCGTTTTATAGTGTTTTTCGGGTTATAAATGATGTGTATTTTAGCGAACATCAAATTCCCCCACACTAAGCCATTGCTGGTCCCACACGCAATGTAAATAAAACAAACCCGGAAATAAATAATTTTATCCCCTTTTAACTTATGACCCCTCGCAATCAAACAAGAACAGAAAAGGTCCATTAAAAGGTTCAAAAATTATTTAATTCGCAAGCACCCAGTTTTAACCACTTTTTTTTTTAAAATATTAATTTTTTAATTTTTTTTTCTTATGATTTTCATAATTTCCAACTTACAACTTATTCATGTGTGACATAATGTAATGCTTTCATTATTCATTGATAACTTTTAGGATCATGGAACAAAAAGCACAAAAAGTGTCCAAATGGATAAATTCATCGTCCCCGACTTTCACCTCTCCAAGCCAAGCTTAAAAACAAGATCATTGTAAAATACAAGATGCTAACACTACTCATAAAAGCTAATTGTGTACTTACTTTTCCTCCCTTATTCCTAATTTCCTCTAAGGATTTTATTATTATTATTGGTGACAAATAAATTATGTCCTTATTAATAAAGTAAACCCGGTTTAGACCATTAATAGTTTGAAATCCTTTTCTAAAGAGACGATGTGGTGAAAATAAAGTCCACATTAAGGTTCTAATTTCGCATGATTTAGGGGTTATCCTTTTTATTTCATCCGAAACAACTCAACTACGAGTCCAGAGACGGAGGCTTTATTTAGATAACCCCGGAGTCGAAATTTGGCTTTTTACTTATATTTTTTTTTGAAACATTATTAAACCTCGGTCCTTTAGAAGGCTGCAACATAGGTTGTGAGCCAGCAAGATGCAGCAAACATATTTCGACCTCGGTATTTTCCTCGACCTTTTAGAAGGCTGCAACATCGGTTGCGAGCCGGCAAGATGCAACAAACTTTTATCAGTCTCGGATTATTATAACTATGTGCCTTATTTTGAAGGCTGCAACATCGGTTGTGAGTCGACAAAATGCAGCAAACTTTTATCAGCCCACATTTTTTATTATTATTCTTTCCTCCACCCTTTAAACGACTGTCACATCGGTATGCGAGCCGACCATGATCCAGAAGTCTTATTTTGGTTTCGGTTTATTACATAATTATTATTATTATAGCCAAATTTCAAGTCCTGTGGTCTTTTAACAACTGCCACATCGGTATGCGAGCCGACCATGGTCCAAGAGTCTATTTCCCCACAACACTAACAAAACCTCGATGTGTACCTTACTTTCACCAGAAGGAATCTCTACGAAGTGATTTAAACTAAGAATCGCAAAAACCTAAAGCAACTTTATTTCATTCAACAATTATATAGCGTTTAGTGAGCTGGTGGGAGCAAAAACTATAATTAACCTCTATGAGCTCTAAAGATATCCAACTAATTCACGCTTAGCATCAAACTTATATTTAACTCTATCATATTTCGTCCTTTGCAAAATTTTAAAGTTGAGCAAACGCTTAGTCTAAAAAGCTAAGGAGAAAGCTAGAGTTTAAAACTCGATCAAGTCAAAAGCTACCAAGTTCTACGGGCCTACTTATTACTAACATTTTTATATTTTCATCATTTTTTTTCATTCATTTTTCATTTATTTTTGTTTTCATTTTCATTTTATATATATATATATATATATATATATATATATATATATCATAATAAATATTTAAATTTTTGTCAAAACGGGGTTGCGTGGGAACACATATAGGCACAAGTATGATCACATTTCGATAGAAATCCCTCCCATACTTAGAATGAAACATTGACCTCAATGTTCAAAAATATCGGGTTTTACCCCCACACTTAGGAACGAAAAAGGCAAATGCAAAAAATTTCAAGTGTGTAAAGGGAAACAAATATATATATATATATATATATATATATATAAGATCAGGATTGAGGATTCCAAAATAAGCAGAAGATCAAAGACCGGATGATTGAAGGATTGAAAACAAGCACGGGTCTTCATGATCTTAAGGAATCCTGCAAAAACGGAACCACATACCATAGAAAGAAGCACGCCCCCACACTTGGGCTATAAAATCACACACTTATTTATTAAGAAAATAGAAAAAAGAAAAGACACGGGTTACCTCCCGAGAAGCGCTTGTTTTTATTCAAGTCTCTAGCTTGACTCTAGTGTTACTTACTTTCATTTTCATGGTCAAATCCATCACCCGATGTGTGGTGAGGATGGTAAAAGCGATACATCACCTCCTTAGGTGAGTATGCAGCAGGACGGGGTGATGGCATATGATGAAATCCTAAAGAAGGGGTCTCCATCACCCTCGTCTTCCCTCCCGACTGTGTTAGGGAGAAGAATGGATCAAATCTTTCCACTTCCCCTAAGCAAATCTGCTTAGGATCGGGAAGTGGTGGAACTAGCAAGGAGGACTCTATAGGTAACAATGCTGAAGATTCATCGGAAAATGAATCTTCATTAAGCAATTGTTCAAAAAATAGAATGTCACCCTTTGAATCGTAATACCTATCATCAATGTCAGTTGGAATTGAATCGTCCAGGCCGATCTCAGCGGTGAGCTCCTCCAAAATAAGGTCACTAGTCTCAATTGATCTAGACATCGAATCAGAATTACCTAAAGGATCATCAAACACTCTTGGGACTAGGACAGGGTCATCAGCTAGTAAACGTTCTAGTTTTTCTATGTATCTAATAGGATTGAAGTCAATTTCCTTATCCCCCGTTGAGAGGGTGTCTAATTGCTCTCCTAAAAGTAAGTCAAAATCTACAATAGCATCTCCCAAAACATCAGTACATGGTAAGGGTTGTGTGACTAGCAAAGTGGGCTCATCAATAACTGGAGTCAACTCAAAAGGGTCCAGACTACTAATGTCCTCAATCTCCTCCTCAAAAAGCGAATTATCATTACATAAGGTAAAATCATCATTAAAATCAAAGAGATGGTTTGAGAAAGTCACATCAAAAGATCTAGGTTTTGAATCATCACCTAAAGGCTCATCAGACATTTCCTTGGTTAAACTCAAATTTTTGAGTAAATGATTAAAAAGTTGCTTAACCAAATGCCTAGGCAAGCCAGCTACATCCACGTTCTCCATCAAGAAGTCGACTACATATTCTCTTAAAGGTGAATTGATATCAAAATCTACTTCCCCATCATCAGTAGGGGGCAAAGGTATAGTAGAACGCATGTCACACTTTAAAACACTATCAGATGTCACCTCAGACTCCCTTGGGATTGGGACAAGATCATCAATACTAGACTTTATGAATTCGTCAGTTTCCTTTACGGGAATAGTGCTAATAACCTCATCCCCTATTAAGAGGGTGTCTGTAGGCTCCATGGTAGCTAAGAACGGTATGGATGGTGTGTATGTCGGAGGTGTGACAAGAGCGGTATAATGATCACTTAAACATTGCTCCTTGTCATAAGTTACCTCCGTGTAATCATCACTCCCCTCGGGTTCATTTAGAACAACAGGGGAATTGGGCATTTTAGTTATAAGCATCTCCTCCAAAATACGGTTATTTTCCCTGCATGTATGCATAAGACTATCAAAAATCAAATCCTGAGGGGGCGACTGGTCAATATAGTACTGTGGAGGTTGGTCAAAACAAGGAAAGTCATAATTGTTACCAGGATTAGGCTCATACACAAGTTTGTTCCTGGTTTGACAATCAGAGCTATAATGGGGACCTTCACAAACCTCACAACAGTCGAACTGTTTTTGCTGATACAAAGAATAGAACGGAGGTTGGTCATCACTAAAGTTCTGATTGTAACAAGGACCCTGATCATAGAAGGGCATGTTCCTTGCTTGGCAATCATTACTATAATGTGGACCTCCACATAACTCACAACAGTCAAACTACTATGGCTGACTCGGAGAATAGAATGGAGGTTGGTTAAAATCAAAGTCTTGATTGTAACAGGACCCTGATCAAAGACGAGTGTGTTCCCTGTTTGACAATCAAAACCCGGGTGAGGGTTCCCTCCACAAAACTCACACGAGTATGTCTCGTATTGGTGTTGTGGAGGTTGGTTGAAGAAGTTGGGAGTATCATTATAAGAAAAAGGATTTAAATAGACAAACTCGTTTCCGGATCCTACACTACTACAGCCAGGACAGTTTCCACCATTAAACGGATCTCCACAACACGAGCAACCAAAATGGTTATACGAAGATATGTCTAAGAATTAAACGGATAAGATGATAAAGAAGATAAGAATTAAATGAAATAAGAGGATAAATGAGATTTTTTTTAAGATTTTTTTTAAAATAATAAAAGAAAAATATTTTTGATATTTTTAATATAATATATAAAAATATTTTTTGGTTTTTATAATTTTTAATTTTTTTTTTAGATACGAAAATAAACTTTCAAAAGAGAAAGGATCTTCAAGGCACTAACTCGAAACACCAACGTAAAAATCGTACAATCCTCCCCAGAAACGGCGCCATTTTGATAGCCGTATAAATACGTACTAGCCGTATGTATATAATATCAAGTATCCCGTTAGAAATAATAATCACTTTTAGAAAAAGTAATAATTAAATCTTCCGGAGTCGTATCCCAACGAGAATTGAATAGAGATTTACGTTAATGTTTATTGTTTTATGCTTGAATATCTTTTAGTTTTGATTTTGAAAATTTAAAATAAATATAAAATAATGCTAAACTAAATTATACTAATTAACAAATAAGCAAAGCAATCGAACGAAGAAATATATATATAAAAAGGATATGCTTGCTAAGTTATTCGTTTAAATCCTTAAGTGTGATTTAATTAATTAAGTCTTTATTGATGAACCAATATCTTTCTAACAAATTATCTTCTCACAACATTGGCTCATATTGAAAACAACTTTTATTAAGATATCGATTACTAAATTAATGTTTAATTATTCTTACGGCTTTTGCCCGTACGAATAACAAAAACAATAATCTAAGTAATATAAAAATTACTAATCAATATTTTTTTTCACTTTTATAATCACACTTAATTCACTAAACAAATTAACACTTAACAAGCATATAAGAAAATCTACTCACTAAGCATATTAATCAAATAAGCAAATGAAAACATATTAAATTAAATAAATCTACACTAATATATTGAAAAGGGAAAAGAGGTGAAACCGAGTCGAAGACCCGCAATTAAACGAAAACCACCCGATTTATTTAGCTAAAACAAATAATCAAATTCGGTCTAGCTAAATAAATCCTTAAGCTCCTCGCCTCGTGAGTTGACCGGTACCAAAACACAAAATCAACAAACTGTTAATAAAAACAATTCAATTTGCAGTTTCTTGTTACACTTAAACCACCTAGCCTAAGCGATAACTTCCCAAATTCAATACAGGCCCAACCCAATCCGAGCCCAAAATAAATTCCATAAACCAAATGCAAGCCCAATCGTGAATTCAACGCACCAACACAGGAGCAATCGTGTAATAAATTTTAGTACTAGCTTTACTAATTTAACTATAAGGTGACTACATGAAACAAAATACTAAATCAAATTTCAAACTAAGTTTTTACTAAATAGTTACTAGTGCTAATTTTAAACTGGATAAACCAAAACTACAATAATAAAAAAAATGATTTAACTGAACCGAATAAGCTAGAGATTTAAGCTATCTTTTCTACTAAATAAGCTAATAAAAAAAAGAAAACAAGCAAAGCATGAACGAAAACTAAATTTACTAAAAAGTATTTTAGAACTTTTGAAAAATAAGCTAAACTTAACGCAAATAAGCTCCGGACCTAAAAGTAACTAGGCTTAAAAGAATAAGCCGAGCACATAAGCTCGATGTACTTTTCTTGTTGTCCGAATCGAGCTAAAAGAACAAAAGGAATGAAGAGTTAAATGATATGAGTTATTCGAAAACAACGGAGTCAAAAGCTTATAAAATAAGCTGTGCCAAAACAACACTCGTTTCTCCTTGTCCAAATTTCAAAATAAGCTCAATGATCAAAATAAGCTATAAGAAGTTTTGAAAAGAAATAAAAGATGTAAGCATAACCATTAAACTAAAATGAGATCCAACACTTTCAAACCATTTTCATTAATAAGCTAAAGAGTTTCTTACAATAAGCTAAAAAATACAAAATAAGCTGAAAAGAAGTAAACTAATAAGCTAAAATATTTTTTTGGAGAGAACTAAACTACACTCTAAAAAAACTAAAAAAAAACTCTCACTCCTTTTTCTTGTTGCATGCGTCTTCATTTATAGCCAAAGTGAGTGAGGGGTAAACTTGTAACTTTCCAGTCATAAGATATGCGTAGATGCGTAATAAAAACGCATTTGGTTTCCCGTGATCGGTACCTAGTACAACATCATAGTATTCTAGATCCACCTATTAAGTCATGCCGCGTGTCCTTCATTTTGCGTGAAATGAACGCATACAAGTCCTCCTCTCATTTCTAGTGCTTTCTTTTGCATCACAATTGAAATGAATACATATGTATATGCCACGTGTTAGAATTTGCATGGGTGAAAAAAAACTTAGTGGGAGGTCACATGTATTTTTTTTTATTTGAGGGCACGTGAGTGAGTATATTACTACTCCAAAATTCATTTACTCAGTTTGTTTTTTAGATATAGAACTTGGGTCATTTCATTTCTACATGTAAGTGGGCCGAATTGATAAATTATTTTCCATTAAGCTTGGGCTACTAGTCTTGGGCTTTCGTGGCTTGGGTTGTCTTGATAACATGGGCTGGCCCGACCTATATAACGGGTTACTGGCTGGCCCATTAAACAAAGAAGGCATCGTTAGACTTGAATTTCCGTCTTCTTTCCAATGAAGTGCTTGAGAAAAATTAACGACTTCGTCTTGGTCATGAATAATGAGAAAACTTGATCGAGTCGAACCCGAAAATTCCCGTTTTTGCTTTGTTTTCAATCCATAGTACCTACAAGACATAAAAATACCAAACAAACATATTTGTAATATTATAAAGGATATTTTAGTATTTTTAGTCCGATTTATAGTGTTTTCTGAGGTATAAATGATGCGTGTTTTAGCACATATCAACCCTCTATCTGTGTACTGTCATTCGCTACAAGACGAGCTTTGTAGCGACTAAGTGTGCCATCTGCTAAATACTTATGGCGAAATAACCACATACAATGAACAATATTGGCATCCGTGGGTCGAGGCACAAGAGTCCAAGTGTTATTTTTAATAAGGGCATTATATTCATCAGTCATAGCCTTTTGCCAATTTGGATCATTGAATGCATCACTGTATGATATAGGTAAAGGCGGGATAGAAGACACATGGAGATTAAGACGCTAAGTAGGACGATTAGTCCCGTCATGAAAGCGTGTGACCATGAGGTGAACCGAATCGGGTTCGGGTTAACATTTGAAGTGGATGGAATTTCAAAAACGAAAACGAAGTCGGGCTATTATGTAACAGGCTCATTGTTTGTTGGGCCGGTAGCAGTGACTAGGATATTTAAAGGTTCAAGAGTAAGGGGAGGTTGGGGTGGTGTATGTAATAGATCAGCAATAGTTGGGCCGGAATGAGTGGGCTCGGTAAGGACATGCTCGGCTGTTGGGTCGGTGTGGAGAGGCGGATCATCTGGGTCAGATTATGTGGTATGTATTGGATCATTATGAGGATTGCGATTAATGGTGGGGGAGAATTGAATGAAATTAGAAATGACATTAGAGGAGTCATCCAAAAAATCATAGGAAGGACTGGAGGTGGGTGTCATGGAGCCAAACAGAAAAACCGTTTCATCAAACGTGACATGTCAGGAGAGGATGATTTTACTTGTGTTGAGGTCAAGGCAACGTTAGCCACGGTGATTGGTGGCATAACCCAAAAATATAGAAGGTGTAGCTCGGGGTTCAAGTTTGTTAATGGTATCAAGGTGAGGGTAGCAAAGACACCCATAAGTATGTAAAATGCTATAGGCGGGTATGGTTTCAAAATACCGGGTAAAAGGTATTTCACTGTCAATGGCGTGTGAGGGTAAAATATTTAATAAGTAAATGGCCATATTAAGTGCTTTAGTCCGATAATTAGGAGGCAAGTGAGCCTGAAACAGTAACGTGTGTCAAAGGTTATTTATGGTTCGGATCATCCTTTTAGACTTTTCGTTTTGTTGTGAGGTGCATGGGCAAGAAAAGCAAAAGTGAATCCCATTATAAGCAAATAACTTATGAAATGCGTAGTTGTAAAATTCACCACCATGATCATACTGAAAAGACTTTATCTCACACTTAAATTGAGTGCGAACAAAGTTGAAAAACAACACAAATTTGGACAAAACATTATACTTATTAACTAACGGATAAACCTAAACATATTGCGTATAATGATCCAAAAATAAAACATAGTATTTAAAACCAGAAATACTCGGAACTGAGGAAGTCCACAAATCTAAGTGAACAATGTCAAAACAAGACTTAACCGAATTATTAGAACTAACAAATGGAAGCCTCACGTGTTTGCCAACCTGACATGCATGACAAAGAACGAGATGTGTCTCTTTATTACACGAAATTGAATATCAGAAAGAACAAGATGTAACACTTCACTCCCTGGATGACCAAGTCGTTGGTGCCACGTATACTGACTAGCGAGAAAAGCATGAGGAATAGTGGAGGGCTTCGTGACAGGGTAAAGATCTCCAGTGCAATCACAACGGAGCAGCATCCAACGAGTTAGGAAGTCCTTAACAGAAAAACCAAAAGCGTCAAATTCAACAGTACAATAATTATCATGAACAAACTGACAAACATAAATCAAATTTTTGACAATACTAGAAGTAAAAAAGAACGTTATTTAAATGAAGGGGTCGATGTGGTGTAGACAAAATGCTATGGCCCGAGTTGGTAACGGATATAGAATGACCGTCACCAACTGAGACAGATGGATAAATGCACAAATTAAAAACATCACTAAGACTAGAGACATAATTATTAAGGTGAGAAGTCGCACCTGTATCCATGTTTCAATTGCCAGAGCGGGATCCGAGAGAGTCACAACATGAAAAGCATTCGGCAATAGCGTCTCTTATCCTCGAAGTTGACTCGAATGACCCAAAATAGCCGGCTGACCCGACTGATGAACCAGAACATGCTGACCCGAACCGTTTTGACCCGGTTGACCATTCTGACATGGTGGACCTGGTAAGTGGGCTGATAACCAAATTGGGCCGGGTGGTAAACTTGTGGAGCAAGCTGAGCCAGCGAGTAATACACTTCTTGGGCGTGTGTGTAAACTGGTTGGGCTGATGAATAGAAAGTCGGTTGGGCCGATGTGTAGTGGACATGTTGGGCCTGTGGTGGATTATTAAATCCCCGTGGGATGTTAAGAGTTGCAAATAGTGGAGCATTGTTATTCGTATGAAAGGCCACAATTTGATTAGACCCATTTCTTTGTTGCACAGTAGAGGTACCAAAAGGTTTTGTACTAGTAGAATTACCATCAAACCTAAGTTTAGCCAAAAGATTTTTTAATGTCCTCATATCATCATGTGTCATATCAGTGGATGTTTTTGCACCATTAGAAGGATTACCATGCACCCCGTTATGAAAGAATTTATAATACTCACCAAATCGACACAAACCCTTATTAAAACTAAAGCAAGGCTTGTTTACATTTTCCGTTGAAGGAGCAGGACGCCGAGTATTTGTATCGGAATTAGCCAACAAAACCATGGATGACGAGGAAGTAAAATCAACATATGTAGCTTGAGCCCTCGATTTCAAACGCATCTCCGTCGTAGTAAGCATGGAACGAACCGTCTTGAGATCTGGGAAGGGATCCCGATGAATAATAATGTCGGAGACATGTTGATATTTATTCGGTAACCCATCAAGAGCAATATTAACCACATCATCATTGCTAGTGGGGGACCCGAGACTAGATAAAATAGTTGCAATGGATTCGATCTTACAGAAGTAAGTATCAATGCTCAAATCTCCAAGCTTCATCAAGCGCAATTCCGCCTTCAATGCAATAGAAGGAGACCTCTTATTGTCATTGGAGATTAAAGCAATGATGTCCCAAGCTTCCTTTGCCATTTTAGGGTTCTCAACCACAAGCCGTTGTTGAAGGGTTTTGGATAAAGTTGTAAAGATCCAAGTAAGGACAATGGAGTCGATTGTCAACCATTTTGCGGTTGGAGGCGTCAGCTCACTAGATGAGGCATCATCCGTAGTTTTAGTTTCACCCAAGATGTGGTTCAAGAGGTCATAGCCTCTATACGAAAAAAACATCCAAGATGAGTAATTCATCTCATCAACATCCAAAAGAACGGGAACACGGGTCGTGAGATTGGTGAATGTCATAAGCTTATCCGAAAGCAAAAGAGCGGGGGGAGCAGGAGCACCAGTCATGATGGTTTTGGTAGAGTTCGGTAATGTTACTGTTGTAGGGTAGGGTTCCAAAAAGTGGTAGGTTACTAATATGAGACATGAACAGTAGGTGTAAACTAGGGTTCACACAGTATTGTCAAAACCAACGATCGAACAATAAGATCACAAGAGGAGCAACATCAGATATCAAACACCAAGGATGTCGACTGGTTATCAAGAACAAAACCAACGATCGAAAAATCTTTATAAAAAACAAACAAACCGTGTCGACTGGTAATCACATGTACCAACGATCAACAAATGAAAGAAAAGCAGGGACGATGCTAAACGTGTAAAAGGTGCTTGGAGCGGAAGTTTTTGTGTTTTAGGGTTCATGATCTATATGGTTGATACCATGTAGGATGATAAAGTGTAAAGTGTCGTGCCATTCATTATGATCAACCGAACATATATACAATACAATGACCTAACATACTAGAATAGTCAGGCCTAGTCCATTACAAATATGACTAAAATTTAATACATTATCAAACTTATCATGATACAGGTGTTATGGTCACTACCAAACAAAAAAAATATAAAAACAACTTATTTTATATAAACACACCTCACAATATACCTCACAAACACACACATAAAAAACAGGCGTGAAACTGTTCGGTGGTCTGCACCACTGAACCATTGCAAAAACATACCTCTTGGCGCGCGGTTGGGAACCACTTTATGGTGATCCTGCATGAAGGTTGAAGGTGGTAGTTGGAGACCACCCACCATTCTGACCAATCTTAGATGACGAATTATTCTAATTGTCCCGAACCCAATTGTAAAAACATACCTCTTGGCGCGCGGTTGTGAACCACTTTATGGTGATCCTGCATGAAGGTTGAAGGTGGTGGTTGGAGACCACCCACCATTCTGACCAATCTTAGATGACGAATTATTCTAATTGTCCCGAACCCAATTGTAAGTATTAGATTCATTAGAGTTATGAGTTTTATGACGTATTTGCATATCTAAATATTTTAGGAGAAAGCAGATGGAATAAGGAAAGAAACGACAATTCTTTTATCAGTGGGGATGATATCAATTCAGATATCAGGTTTCTTGGACTTTTTGGTTTGAGAAATTTTTAAAGTAAAATCAAAACCGAAAATGTAGACCCTCTAAGTGGAAGTATAATGTAATTATTTGTATGATTAATATTTTTCCGTCTTAAATTATGGATTGAGATCATCTCATTTTGACATCTCTCATGTTTTTTATGTTGGTATGTTGTGAGATGGAGTAAATTAATGAATTTTATATTTCACTTAACGATGGACTCACAATTTAATTTGTTTTTATCTTATTGGTTCAACATTATAAAACATAAAACTATTACATAAGAGGATCTCAGTCCAATTATAAATATATTTCACTTAACGATGGACTCACAATTTAAAATACAAAACGGTCCTTTAACTTTTAACTATTTACGATTTTCTTACACAAAAAATCCCGTAAAAATTAACAAAAAAAAGGTCAAGTTTTTATTGTTCACAACTTTTTTACATTCATCGGCCCAAAAAAAAAGATATCGAACCGTCCCAAAAAAAGAAAATATTCGGGAAAGAATTAACCCGTCCCAACGCAAAAAAAAAAAATCCCGAATCGTACAAAAAAAGAAAATATCCGGGAAAAAATTAACCAAAAAAAATTGGCCCAAAGTAAAAAAAAATACAAAACGGACCCTCACCTTTTAACTATATACGATTTTCTTACACAAAAATTCCCGTAAAAAAATTTACAAAACCGTCCCAAAAAAAGAAAATATTTAGGAAAAAATTAGCCTATCCCAACGCAAATTTTTTTCCCCGAATCATACAAAAAAATAAAATATTAAAAATTAGCCCCGCCATAACGCATCGCCCAAAAAAAACCTCCCGAAACGTTAAAAAAAATTATTCGGGAAAAAATTAGCCCCGCCGCAACGCGCGGGTTCTTTTGCTTGTTTAGCCTAATAATAGTAAACAAAGTTTAAAGTTTAATTAAATAAACTATACTTATCAATTTTCATGCTTTTTAATAACTTTATAAATTTATAAATACCCCGTATACTTTATATTTTATAAAAAAATAAAACTTGTTATATATACATCTTCCGTTTTGATTTGACATAAACGTCCATTTCATGTTTTAAGCTTCATTATAGAAACTTAGAAATGGTCTCCAAAAGATAATTTGACATTTTATTATTGTAAATACAACAAAATTAACTAGTTTTATAACTCGTGCACATGCGAGGTTTGGACTGAGATTCTAAAAGGCGTGTCATAGCATTGCTAAGGTGCGAGGCGTGACCTCCACGTTACGAAACATACCTAGACGTCGGTTTTAGGCGTGACGCGAGATAAGGCGCGAGATGTTTTTAAGGAACATGGTTACAATGTTATTCAAACTACGTATATGGGATAGCGATTTGGACCTAGCTTTGGTATTTTTGAAAGAAATGAAGAATATTAGATGCAAGAATAGTTTCTTGACTTTATTACTATGTATAACACTTTTTTTAAAGGGGAAATAAGATATAAATATATTAATATATAAATATTTTGTACTGCTTTAAGTTACGCCTTAAAAACAGCGTGGCTTTGCTTTGGCTCCTAAAGCGCGAGGCTTGGTCATGTCGTCATGCCACGCCTCACACTATCATTAACATTGGTTTGGACATATGATATGACATGTAATAATATTTCAATATCTCTGTTTTTAAAATAAATATCTGACAATTCATATATCCATGGTTCTATCATATCTATGATTTTTCTATAAAATTCTATTAAATCTTTTATACTTATATAGTTATAAAACCCGTGCACGCGTGTATTTTTACATAATTTTTTCATTATGTATTAATATTTTGTATAGATTTTTGTTGCACGAAAGATTTGAATTTGTTTAACTGGCACAGTGTTTAGGTATATCTTGTTTAAGTTTAATTTCTATCATCTTCTAGGCATTATGTGTGTTTTGTAACACATAAAGACTATTGAAAAATATGTGTTGTTATTATATGTACAATAGTGTATATTTATTTTTATCTCACAGTAACCCGTGAGGTTGTGCATTCATTTTAATATTTATAATCCTGTTAATTTCTTCTTCCTCCATTCTTCTAATCAAGTGCAAGAGAAGAACAATCATATTCATCTAGAAACGAATTGTTATCAAGTGATCTCTTTCCTCCTCTTCAAGATCACAAATCTTTATTATATTTTCTTTATGGTGTTGTGTAAATTGGATTGTGTGTAGATCCAATAGTATAAATTGTGTATTTGTGTAAATTGAATTGTGTGTCAATCCAAGAGTATATATCTTGTAAGTGTATAAAGACTTAGTGAAGTCTTAGATTGGTTCTAGATAAGATTAGTTCTAGATAAGATTAGGACTCGACATCTAGCTTAGTGTCGGAAAAGAAAGTAAGCGACGTGTAAACGGTTTTCTCTGCCTAAAGGGAGCTTGTTGACATAGTGAAATCTCGAGTCGGATACTCGGGGAGTGGAGTAGGGCGAAGAGGTGCTTCGTAGCCGAACCACTATAAAATCTTGGTGTCTTGGTTTGGTTGTTTCTTTCCTTATCTCTTTACATTATTATTGTTGTTATCTAGTTTTAGTTTAGATAGTTATTGCTTGTTCATATTGTGAATTGGTTAAACATATAACTCGGATCTAAACATTTTTGAAAGTAAACTTTTAAAACGTAAAACAAACGTGTAAACTATTCAACCCCCCTTCTAGTTTCCACAATTGGTATCAGGAGCAAGGTCACTCAAGATTTTTAAAATATATTGTATTTTAAAGCTTGGATCGATCTATGGATTCCGACAAATATCTAGAAGGGCAATCTATGCAAAGACCACCACTCTTTGAAAGCGATAGTTTTATTTATTGGAAAAATAGATTCGAGACATATGTTAAATCAAAAGATCTAGATCTTTGGCATGTTATTACCAATGGTGATTTTCAACCTATTGTACAAAATCCGGAAACCAAATTAGATGAGGTTATCCCTTTTGAAAAACAAACCGATGATCTCAAAAAGAGACTTGCGAAAAATAATGAAGCCAAAATGGTTATTTACAATGCTTTGCCAAGAAAAGAATATGAAAGAATTTTCATGTGTAACACGGCAAAAGAAATTTGGAAAACTTTGTTAATCACCCATCAAGGTAATAGCCAAGTCAAAGATAATAAGATCGACCTTTTGGTTCAACAATATGAACAATTCGTCATTTCCGAAGACGAATCTATAGATAGTGCTTTTGCTAGATTTAATACTATTATTACTAGTCTTAAAGCTCTTGATGAAGGTTATTCTAGTAAGAACTACGTAAGGAAGTTTCTTAGGGCTCTACATCCTAAATGGAGAGTAAAGGTCACGGCGATTGAAGAGTCGAAAGACTTAACGTCACTATCTCTTGATGAACTTATCGGGAACCTCAAAGTTCACGAAATGATCATCAAGAAAGATTCCGAAATAGTCAAAGCAAAAGTTGAAAGGAAATCTATTGCTTTAAAGGCTAAGAAAGAATCTAGTGATCAAGAGTGTTTGACCCATGGTAGCGAAGACGAAGAGTACGCCATGGCGGTAAGAGACTTCAAGAAGCTCTTTAAAAGAAGAGGTAGATTCATGAGACAACCTAGGAATGACAAAAAGACGCTCCAAAGAAGCCGATATGACAAGAACGGTAAAAGTGATAGAAAATGCTTTAGATGCGGCGACCTGGATCATCTTATTAGAGAATGTCCAAAACCACCGAAAGATAAGAACCAAAGAGCTTTTGTCGGAGGCTCTTGGAGCGATAGCGGTGAAGAAGATGACAAAAAGGTCAAAGATGAAACGTGTCTTGTAGCTCATGCTTCAAGTGAGGTATGTTCCGAATCATCTTACTTTAGTGATGAAAACTCATCAATTGATAATTTAGCTTTAGACAACGAATATGATAAGTTATGCAAAATGAGTCTAAAGATAATCACTAAGAACAAAAGGTTAAAAGCTACTAGAAATCGTCTAGAAAACGAGCTTAAAGAATTAAAAGATAAATTATCCACACTCGAGAAAAATAAGGGAGTTGATATCGATTGTGCAAAGTGTCATGCACTTAAAATTGAGAATGAAAAACTCAAAGAAGAATCCACTAGATTAAATAAATTTAAAAAGAGTACTCATTGCTTAAATGAAATATTGAGTAGTCAAAAACCCTCCGGTGATAAACTAGGTTTAGGGTTTAATTTATTTGAAGCATCATCTAGTGGAACTAAGGAAATAAAATTTATAAAAGCTCAAAAAAAAGTGTCCTCTGATGGAGGTCCCATAAATATGAGCGACCCCCTAAGTGACCAGGTGGCCCCCAAAATAATTATGAGACCGCCACCAGCAACACCTGGATCTGAGAAAACTGTGTCCTTTCAAAAACCTATTCTGGGTCCTAGACCAAAACACATAATTGTAAACAAAGTCAAAATTCCTGTTGCTAGTGACAATAAAGTTAAACAATTCTATAAGCCATTATCAAAGCCCGGAGTTGGATTTTCGAAACCCAATTTTAGATCAAAAACTCCACCTCCTAGAAGAGTCAATAATAATTATTCTCAGCCTAAAACACCGCAACCAAAAAGACATGTTGGTCGACAAAACCAACCTCATGGCTTTCCCGTAACTTGGAATAACTTTCCACGTCAAAGTTACATGCCATGGGAAATGTGTCTTCTATTCTCACATCCCAACCAATTGCATCAAATTCAAGGGATGTTTGGCACTAACAATTTTAGACCCATGAGATATTGGGGACCAAATGTTTGAGTCATTGTACTATATACATAGATATGCCTTAAAGTCGACTTGGAACCCGACGAATGGATCAAGGATAACGGATGCTCTAAACATATGACGGGCAACCGAAAGCTCTTCTCTACTTACAAGGCATACAATGGAGGTAACGTCATTTTTTTAGTATTCTTCTCGGTAACATCATTGGCAAAGGTACGATCTCTAATGACTCTCAAAATACATAATGTAGAACATGTTGATAACTTAAGATTTAACTTGCTAAGTATAGAACAAATATGTGACAATAAGTTTAGAGTAACTTTCTCTGAACATGATAGTGAAATCACTAAGGACGGTAAAGTCATAGGTAGAGGTATGAGGAAGAAAGGCTTATATGTGTTGAAATTAAGAAATAAGCCAAAGGATCAAATTTGTCTAGCTACGATTGATGAAAATTCCACATTGTGGCATAGGAGGTTAGGTCACGCAAACATGCGTCTCATTCAATCGTTGGCTTCTAAGGAATTAGTTAGAAACCTACCTAAGCTTAGTTTTGATCAACATTTTTGTAATGCTTGCAAAATGGGAAAACAAGCTCACGTTAGTCACAAAGCTAAGAATATAGTCTCAACGACTAGATGCTTAGAACTCCTCCATATGGATCTCTTTGGTCCATCTGCCGTACGGAGTTACGGAGGAAACCGTTACACCCTAGTCATAGTAGATGATTACTCTAGGTATACTTGGACTAGATTCCTTAAGGACAAAACCGAAGCTTTCGATCAATTCAAAATATTTAGTAGGCAAATTTAAAACCAATTAGGTTGTTCAATAGTGTCAATAAGAACCGACCACGGTAGAGAATTTGATAATGAGGTGCAATTTGGAGAGTTTTGTAATGCCAATGGTATTACACATAACTTCTCGGCTCCACGCACTCCTCAATCAAATGGCGTGGTCGAAAGGAAAAATAGGACACTTCAAGAAATGAGTAGGACTATGTTGAATGAGCAATCATTGCCACAAAATTTTTAGTGTAACGCCGTAGATACTTCAACATACATTCTCAACCGAATTCTCATTAGAGCCATTCTCGGAAAAACACCTTATAAACTTTTAAGAGGTAGGAAACCTACCTTAGATTATTTTAGAGTGTTTGGAAGCAAGTGCTTCATTTTGAACACCAAAGACTACCTTACCAAGTTTGACCCAAAGTCATACGAAGGTGTCTTTTTAGGTTATTCTCAAAATAGTAAAGCCTACATCATCCTAAACAAACACACTAGGAAAGTCGAAGAATCACTTAACGTGACATTCGATGAAACTCCTCCACCCTCTAAGACATCACCCTTGGTGGATGATGACTTAGATGAAGAAGAAGCAATTAAGGTCACCGAAAAGAAAAACCTAGAAAACGACATTGTGGATGAAACTTTAGAGATTGATGAAATAGTCAACATTAAGGAATCTAGGAACCATCCATTAGAAAATGTCATAGGAAACCTTAACCAAAGAACCCTTAGGTCACAAGCCCAAAACCAAAGTAACTTCTTTTGTTTTATATCAACTATAGAACCTAAGAATGTGAATGAAGCGTTAGGAGATGAAAGTTGGATAGTCGCCATGCAAGAAGAATTAAATCAATTCGTTGCTAATGACATTTGGGAGTTAGTTCCACAACCTAGGAATATGACAATCATAGGAACTAAGTGGGTATTTAGAAATAAGTTAGACGAGAACGGTGTTGTTTCTCGAAATAAGGCTAGGTTAGTTGCTCAAGGCTACAACCAACAAGAGGGCATCGATTATGATGAAACTTATGCCCCGGTTGCTAGACTTGAGTCCATTAGAATATTATTAGCTTATGCTTGTGCCTTAGATTTTAAACTATTCCAAATGGATGTAAAAAGTGCATTCCTGAACGGTTTTATCAATGAGGAGGTATACGTGGCACAACCTCCGGGATTCATTAATTTTGAAAAACCGGATCATGTTTATAAATTAAAGAAAGCTTTATATGGTCTTAAACAAGCACCCAAAGCTTGGTATGATAAATTAAAAGCTTTCCTTATTAAACATGAATATAAAATGGGAATGGTAGATAACACTCTTTTTACTAAGAAGAAAAGTTCAAATCTCATCATTGTTCAAATATATGTCGATGACATCATATTCGGTTTGACTTGTCAAGACATGTGTGATGAATTTGCCAAAATCATGCATGACGAGTTCGAGATGAGCATGATGGGTGAACTTAACTTCTTCCTTGGATTACAAATTAAACAAATGGAAGATGGTATATTCTTTAATCAATCTAAGTATATTAAAGAAATGCTTAAGAAATTTGGTCTAGAAGATTCTAAACCAATGAAAACCCCCATGTCCTCCGATACTAAACTCACAAAAGATGAAGAGTGTGAGTCGGTAGATAGTACCAAGTATCGAGGCATGATAGGTAGTTTATTATACCTAACGGCAAGTAGGCCTGATATCATGTTTAGTGTCTGCCTTTGTGCCCGCTTCCAAGAGGCTCCCAAAACCTCTCACCTTGAAGCGGTTAAGCGTATCTTCCGATATATTAAAGGCACTACGCACTTAGGATTATGGTATCCTAAGGGGACCGACATAGAAACCATAGTATATGCCGACTCTGATCATGCGGGAGATTATGTGGACCGAAAAAGCACTAGCGGTATTTGTACGTTCGTAGGATGTTGTTTGACATCTTGGTTCTTGAAGAAACAAACCGCTCTTGCTATATCCACTACCGAAGCCGAATACATAAGCGCCGAAAAGGCATGTCAACAAGCACTATGGATGAAACAAGCTCTCATCGACTACGACGTACAACTTGACGACGTTCCCATCATGTGCGACAACAAAGGCGCGATTGACCTTAGCAAAAACCCGGTGCAACATTCTCGTACCAAACACATCAAAATTCGTCACCACTTTCTTTGTGATAATGTCCAAAAAGGACATATCTCAATCAAAAAAGTGCCGTCCGTCGACAATATTGCTGACATTCTTACTAAACCCCTTAAACGTGAATCGTTTAACTATCTACGTCTTGGTTTAGGAATGATGGAACACATTCCATAAACCTTATGTGTCTGCTTCTCCTTCTTCTAGTTTCGATTCTAGTCCGTGTTCTATTCCGTGTCGTGACAACTTAAATACTTCATCCGAAGTACTTTAAGCACCCTTAATTCGCGAAATGCAAATTAAAACGCCACTCTTCTTCGTAAAATTTTCGTCAAAAATGAGTCCAAAAGCCTTGACTGAGGGCGGCCCCCATATAGGCGGCCCCCTAATATATTTGGAACTGCCAGGAGATATGTGACCACCATCAGCAGAACATAAAATGGAACACTTGAACAAAAAATTTCAAAACACAAAAACAAACACCCCCTTTGTGCTGCCATTGACGAACACGGCCTATTTCACTCAAAAACTCAAAATCAACCATTAAAACACGAATTGAAGATAAAATAAACATCAACAATCATTCACAACATCTTAAAGATTATCAATTGTAAGTCATTTTGTTGATCCCTTTTGAACATATCTTACTTAGCTTGTTAAAGCTTAGTTGTGTTGGATAGATCCAAGACAACTATAATAGAAACTAAGATTATGAATACTACAAACTATGCGGAATCTAGCTTGTAATACTAAGAAGAACAATGAAACAGTAAAACAAGATCTTGCTAAGCTTTCAATATATTAAACACAATCAAAGTTACAGAATAACCTTAAAACTATAAATCCTAACTATATTTGCTATGAAAACTGTATAAAAACTTCATATCTAGATCTATGTCGTAGGGTTCCTTTTATACACCAAGGAAACCCTAATGGGCTTACAAAACGCGTTACGTGATCATGCATATCTATTCCTAATATATCTCATGCATATCACATAAGCAGTACTAACTATTTTTAACTAACAATACTAACTATTATAAGTAACAGTACTAATAAACTGACAGTACTAACATTTTGTACTGGCTATACTAACTATAACACTAGTAGTACTAACTTAGCTTGGCAGTACTAAGTCTTCTCTTGGCAGTACTAAGTTGAACTAGCATTAGAAACTTGTAGAAGCCCTTAATTCACAACAATCCTCCCCTAAACTTCTGATTTACCATCAAATCATCAAGTTTATAAATTAAACCTTCTGTGTTGAGAGGATGCTTCTAAACACTTTACTGTCTTGGTCTGTTTGCTAGTATGACAATTTTCCTTAAAAGCTCATCTGGCATCTCTGAATATTGATCCACTTGCAGCTTGTTACACAACATCAAAGTCAGAAGCCCTCTTATGAGTGGATAATCTTTCTCAACCAACATGAAGATATCATGTCCTCTGTCTGCAGATACATGGTAAACACTACATGTATCATATAACCTCCATGCCAATGGATCATGCATATATCTCTGAAGCTTTAACAGAATATCATCAGTATCAGGTTCAAATAACCTCTTCAATTCAACCCATAATGTTCTTTCTTTGTCATTAGTAGGATCTGTTAAACTGAATCTCTCTTTAACCAAACTCCATAGCTCATCTAGGTAATCTCTATCAAATTTCTTTAACATATCATCAAAAGTCTGATAAGCTTCTGTATGGTTTCCAACTCTGATAATTCTCCAATATCTTATTGTGTCTTTAGAGTAGATTTCCCAGTCAATTATTGGATATTTGACCTGTAAGGCTTCAACATAGACTTCTTCCACTGGAACTACCATCATCATTTGTTGTAAATCCTCATGTGATAATTTTGTTTCTTCTTCTTCTTTTGGTTGTTCTTGAACTGACCCTAAAGCTTCATTAGTCTTTTGCTTCTTAGAACCTTCATGATCCAATTCTACTTCTGCATCCCTTTTTGAACTTCTAGCTATTAACTTATAAATTGTTTTGTCACCTTCACTCTTTATTAGATGAAAAGTTTGCACCCTTCTAATTGTTGTTTCAAACAAAGCCTTGAGCTCATCAAAGCAAAGCCTCTTCAATTGCTGCAGAGTGTGACTTCCTATGTGCTTGATATAGTTAGACATATAAGTTCTCTGTTGAGCTTGTGTGAGTGGCTTGTTCCTATTTTCTTCAGCTATTTGTTGGCCAAAAATATCTCTTTCTCTGGTTGATAAGTTCTGCAAGCAGTCTTGCTTTTTCAGCTTCAAAGTATTTTTCTCTTTCTTCTGCTTGTATCCTTTGTGCTAGCTCTTCATCAGCTTCAATTGTAGCCTGTATATCTTCCCATTCTTCAATATTGAAAGAACTAGCTTCTTCATGCACTCTGGAAATCCTTTGTCTCTCTTCTTCATCAAGCTGTTCTTGCAATCTTACAGCTGCTTCATAACCATCTCTTTCTTGTCTTTGCTGTAACTTTGTCTTGGTTTGTCCAGGCTTAGATTCTGTCATTATACCTTTACCTTTATCTTTGTTAACTTCTTGAACCGTACCAGCAGTACTAACTGGCATTGATGCACCAGTAGTACTAACTGATTCTTCAACAGTGCTAAACAATATACTAGCAGTACTAACTGCTAGTACTAACTGCCCTTCTTCTTATAGTATAAGTGTGAACATTTTTAGCTGCATCTGCAAGTACCTTAGCTGCACTAAAGACTCCTAACTGATCTTCAGGTTGATATTCTTGACTATGTGTAGGAGTAACCAAAGTAACTCCTGCATCTTGATCAATTTCTTCTATCATCCTCCCCTGTTTGGAAGAATCCTCTAAATCCTCTTCTTCATCATCAGATATAACTACTCTTGACCTTCTTCTAGCTTGACTTGTCTTGACAGTCTGCTCTAATTTCTTTACCTTTTTTATAAGTCTAGTAAAATAATCACCATAGACTTTCTTTGTCTGTCTCAAGTCTGTCTCTAAAGCTTCACATCTATCTGACAATTTTGTGACCAAATCCATCAATTCATGGTGTTGCATTCTACCCTCATCACTTCTAAGTGTGTGACCTCTTAGGAGAGATGAATCATGGGGCATAGATGGGGTCTTATTAATGTTACTACTGCCCTGTCCTGCATCTAAGCTAGTGACAGTAGTGGCAGCCCCTCCATGTCTGACATCCACACATGTGGATGCAGCCTCATTTGCTACATTGATGTGAGGAGGAGAACTGAGCTAAGGAACTCCAGTTTCCTATCTGATAGGACTCCTAAGTGTTGGTGAAATATGTGGTGGTGAGGTTGATGGAGCAACTGTAGGTGTGTGATGGGACTCAACTAGGACTGTTGATCCTTCACCCTGAAAAATTAGACCCTGAACAAGCATTGTTGGAAACAATGGAATGTCCACCCCATTATAACCCTTAGAAATCCTTCTCATATTGCCAAAAAGTTTTTGAGTAAGAGTAGGAGCAATATAAGTTCTTTTGTGAGGTAGAAGCTGTCTTTTGTGCTTGTTCAAAAAGATTTGTATAAATCTTGGATACATTAAAAATTTAGACTGATTATC
>BQNB010056357.1:12222-36823 GCA_026074375.1 Tanacetum coccineum | reverse complement strand
GATCTCACCTTCAAACTCATTATTCTCGGGTGGAACGTGAAACATAGAATTTTGCAAATATGAGTAGTATTAGCATCTTAACTGATATTTAACTGTGATTTCATTTTAAACTTAGTTTGGAGCAAGTGAAAAGTTAAGGACGATGAATTTATCCTTTTTGGGGCATTCTCGGATCGAAATGCATCTTGTTTTATGATCCCTAAAAGTTATAAAATAACGAAAGTCAAATAAGTTAGTTAGTTGCTCGAAATGAAAAATACAAAAAAAAATATATGTGTAGGAATAAAAGTATATATTTAAAAAAATAAATGATAAAGACGGGGGCTTTTCAAAACTTATGAGTCTTTAATTCCCTTGATGAACACTTAGCTACTTTTCGAGGTAATTAGTCGAGGAGGATCGAGATTCTTAGTTTTCTAAGTGCTTACTTCATAGCATTACGTGAGGACACGGCAATGTCCTAGTATGGGGGATTTTGGTATGTGTTTAATTACACATACTTTTCACCATTAAAAACGGACTTAAACGACCAAAAACGCACATAAAATGCCATAAATATGCCTGTTTTTGTGTTTGTGCTGTGCAGGTATCGGATATTCACTAAAGGACAAAAACAAAGCTAAAACCGGACAAAACTGAGGCCAAGGGTTCAAAAGGATTGAAAACGGAGCTAAAACGAAAATTCCCGGATCGACTCAACAACGTTTGTGCATTTAATGAAGTAAAGACGAAGTCAAAGTCAACCCCGGGATATGGTGTTGGAAAGAGAATCAAAAACCGAACCCGAAAACCCAAATTTCTAAAAATGGGCCCACCCGTACCCACCTAGTGGGCCCGGATCAGCCCACTTTATTGAAATTAAAAGCATTTAATCCAAAAAGCCCAAAACCCATTTAAACCAACCGGCCCAACTTTTTTTTAAACCACTCAACGGGTGTTAGCACTTAACACCACTATCCCTACACCGTTAGTCCCTAAAGGACTAACATTGTTAGTCCAAAAAGGACTAACGGTGTGATACCCCTTAAACTCCAGGGACCAAAATTGTAAATCACAAGGACAATCGTTGCAAAGTAACATATATCTTTGAGGAACCACTATTGCCCAAACCTCAAACATTTACCCTGTCACTTTTAAAATTAGATAAACACTGTTTATCTTCTTTCACCCATTCCCGCCAAAAACACAACCCCACCCCTGTCACCATCAACACCTCGAAACACCCTTCAAATCCGTCCAAACCCATCACCAACACTTACCCCACACCCCACATGGTCAATGGACATGCTGGCAATCCTCAAGATGCCTATTGGACAAGAATAATTGAGGGCCATGATCAATAGCCGTGGGCACAAAGAAAAATGGAGGGTTTGGATTGCTTTAGTTTTTCCTCTCACATCACAAACACAACAAACACAAGAAGCTTGAAGACCTTGGCAGCATATAAAAAGAAGAAGAGAGATGAACAGAAAAAAAAACTAGGTAGGAAGTAGATTTAGTTCTTATGTTAAAAATGTCTTTTTAATACTGTCTTTTTGAGTTAAGCCTTGTAATCTTTTAAATGTTTAATGAATTTTTAAGTTTAATATAAAAAAAATTGTTTTGGTTACTATTCATCAGCTTATTTTTCAGCTTATTGTTGTTCTTTATGTATTTTTAAAAGCTTTGTACTCTTTTTATATTAATCCAAGTTCAAGTTTTCTTTTAAAAATTCCTGTGTATGAAGAGAAAGTCACTGTCCATTGTGGATTAAGCTGTTAAAGCTTATTGGGTAACAAGCCAAGTATTGGAAGGGTTTATTGGGTTCAATAAGCTACCAAGAAGCTTAATAAAGCTTCTTACAACTTACACTAAAGCTCAGGACCAAAGGTTTTAATTTTTAATCTTTAAGCTAAAATCCACTGTAGCATTGCTTATTCATTATTCATATGCTAATATTTGCTTATTTTCTGTTTCTTTCTGCTTAAGTATGCTTATTTTGTCTTTCATATGCTTGTTTGATCTTAAAATGTTGATACTTTAGCCTATTTCAAGCTTAACTGTGTAAATGGATTTTTAAGGGAGTGTTTGGGATAAGTCTAAAAATGGGTCAAAAAGGGGTATGCAATGGGTTGGGCAACTAAGTCTGATTCTACTAGCTTAATCTTGGTCCATAAATCAGTTTTCATAAGTTTCTTAGGTTTGAATCTCAAATTTTATGTCCATTGTATTCATGGGTTAATCTAGTGCAAGTGAAAATTACACTCTTGTGTTTTAAGTCTTACTTGTCTAGTAAATTTTGATTTATAAAGAGTCCATTTCCAGTAGTAGATTTAGGCTAGTTATGATTTGTGTTTATGACTGATTTTAAGAAATTAAGCTCCTTAGACATTGAACTTTAACTGTTTCAGCTAATTTTCCCTGTTTGAGCTTATTTGATTAATAAGAATTAGTCCTGCATTTTAGGTTTTTGTCTTAGCAAAAGTTTATAACTCAGCAGTCACTGAGTAAGCTAGTTTTTCTACAAGCCTTTTCATAGCTTAAATGTTTTTCAAAATTCATTTGGTTTGCTGATTTAGAATCTTTGGAGGCTTAACTTTAAGAATATGCAAGTCTTATGGTCATAAGGTTCTTTTAAGATGCTTAAAAATAAGCCCAAAGTGTGTCCTTTGGACTGTGTTTATGCAGTGATGCCCATAGCTTATTTGAGCTTTCTTTTTTTGGTTTTTCTGTCTGTTCCTAGTGCTTATTTTTTGATTAGATTAGCTTATTAGGTGTTAGATTCCCTATGCCTTAGCTTATTTTAGTCTCCCTTAGCTTAAGTTTGCTTAAAATTGCTTATCAGTTAGCCTTTTCCCATTAGGACTTAGGTTTAAAGTAGAGTAGCTTGCCCTTGATTTGCTTATTTTTCTGGCTTATTTGGCTTATTCCATTTGCTTATATTTTGTTCCTAGTAGTTCATTATGATTGTGTATTAAGATGTGGTTGCTCATTTTCCCTCTTTCTTTGCTTATTTGTTCATAAGAGTCAAAAGAAAAAAAATCCTTGTGCCTTAAAGCTCATTTAAGCTAGTGTCTGTTTTAATTAAGCCTTTTTCAGCTTATTTTTAGCTTTTCTCAAAAAGTCGTAGTTATGAAAAATGATAAGCTCAAGGAGCTTATCAAGTTTGTGTAAAAAGTTTTTAAAAAAAAAGGAGATAAGGGGAAACCGGAGTGAGCAAGACTCGAACCCGGGTCTCTACCCTCAATACACCTCTTTTATAACACACACCCTTACCACTGTGCCCTTGGGTCTTTTCTGTTAGACCCTTGGGCACTTGGTTATTTAAGGGTGTTTTTGGCCTTATAGTTATAAGCCCTTTCGAGCTTATTTTCAGCTTATTTATAAGCCGAATTTTGGGCTTCTTATTTTTCTTAGGTAGGATTTAGGGTCTAGTATTTTAGGTAATTTTTTCAGAATTTTTAAAAATAGTTTAGTATTTTTTATAATTTAATTTCGTTAAAAGTTTTAAAAATTCATAAAAAATACAAAAATTATCAAAAAAATATTTTTCTTTTTTAGAAAATTTTCTTTAGTCATATTTTACGTAGGAAAAATAGAAAAACTTTCGTAGGGTTAATTTTGCAAACTTTTGATTTTTAAAGAACGGGTCTCGGGTACGGATCTTGACTTGACTCGTTTTTGGGTCAAACGACCTCCGTTTTCAGTCTAGTCTTTTTCATTCTTCATTATTAGTCCCCTAGAGTAGTTTAGAAGTAAAAATTTCTTTGTAGGGTTAATTTTGAAGATTTTAGGTTTTTGACCCCTTGTTCGGGATTCCTGCTCTCGTTTTTCAGCTTAATTTCATAATTTTTAGGTTTTTCTCAATCGTTTTTGTTTGTTATTGATTAATTTAGCTTTCTACTCTCTCAAATCATTAATCTCATTCAAACTCCAATTTTCCGACTGTATCGATTCTCCAGCACAGCCTCGTTGGGGATAAACGACCCGGGGATATTCTATACTACTCCTCGGTTTCATTGATTGTGTTTTTAGCTTTCATTTTTAGGTTTTTTCTCAATCGTTTTTGCTTGTTATTGATTAATTTAGCTTTCTACTCTCCCAAATGATTAATCTCATTCAAACTCCAATCTTCCGACTGTATCGATTCTCCAGCACAGCCTCGTTAGGGATAAACGACCCGGGGATATTCTATACTACTCCTCGGTTTCATTGATTGTTTTTAGATTATACTTACTATATATATTTTATATTCTATTATATAATATATATTAAAAGGTGTGGTTTAAAAAAAATTCAATCAACCACTCTAAGTTACATATCCTTTCTTAATCTAATCAATAACCTCCTGATCGTGCTTGTATTCTTCTCCTAATTCAAGGCACCCTCAGTAGAATCCTTTTATCTTTTGGTAAGGATGATGGATTCCCCTGGACTTATCTTCGTCACTAATTTTTAAAAGGGTTCCAATTGTATTATGTTGTCTTACTGTTAACTTACCAAATCTTTCTTCGGCACGGGGCATATTAAATATGGTTTACGCCGTAAATTGTTGACGTGTACTTTCCATTTTGCAAGCGTAAAAGATGTTACGGCGTAATCAAGTGTACATGTTACGTCGTAATGCTGACTCGGATGACTCAACCTTCCATAATAATAATGTTATGGCGTAAACCTTGCGTGTGGTTACGCTTTAATGTTGCTGGATGACGTGTCTTGCCTTGAATAGGTCACGGCGTAACACTATCGTAGGGGTTACGCTGTAAAGTCTCGTAAGAATCTCTGTTTTCTTCATTTTGTAGTCCATTTCCCTTATTTCTTGTCTCATACTTATATTTTACCTGAAAACAACAAAATAACTATAAAAGTATCGAATTCAAATATTTATAAGACAATTGTAAGTATTTTTGTGGGGAAATTGATACTAAAAAGTATCAAATATTTGATGTTATCAAAAACAAATACAAACACTACGTTAAGTGAAGCGCAAGAGGTGGCCCTGCGAATCACCTCCGGCGTGAGAGTAAGTATGTGCTTTGGATGATAATAAGTATGTGTAAATTATCAAGTAGGTGAGAAAAGCGTAAATCAAACCTGAAGACCTTGCCAACTATTTATAGGTGATGAAATAGGCTGGAACAAGGCTATGAACATAAGCCGGTGATCGTGGGGATGTCCCACGATTTAAGAGGGATTTCAGGGTTTAGTGTATCACGATCTCTACCTTGGCAGGAAAGCCTGGGTAGAGGGGAGAACATGGGTTTTGACCTAGTCAGATGTTACCTCTGTCCTAGTTTCATCGAATGGGGTACCGCGAAGAATGTTAGCCTTCGAGTGGCGAATTCCCATATTGGTAACCATCGCGGAGATGATTTTACGCCACTAGAAACTATTCAGAGGTTTCTAGGTATAATTAGGAGTAGATCACTTTCGAGATCGGGGGGAGGCCTTCGAGCCGGAGAGGAGGGTACGTCATCAAAATAGTTGATGATTAAAAGTTTTTTTTCTAAACACCACCGGTGTTCTTATTTAATAACATGGCGAGTATTTTTTTCGAAAGAACATATAGTTTTGAAACATAATCTCATGACCTGCTTTTGGATATCTTAGGGTGTGTTTTGTTTGAGGGTATGAGAATGAGAGAATGACTCTTAATAAAGTTATTTGGTTTATGGGTTTTGTCATCAGGAATGGGTATGAAACCTATAAAGTAGGAATTTTTTATACCCTTCATTGATAATGGGTTTGTAAACCAATTCCTATACCTATACATATACCCATAATGATTTTATAATATAAACCAAACACCCTCTTAAAGTCTTAAACTCTTCCATTTAGTCCAGCACGGCCAAAGCTATTCTTCATCCATTATACTTATACTCAAAACTCGTTTGAAACGACGTCGTTTCGGCTTGGGCCGAAAATGACAGCCCAAAACGCGGCCCAACATAAATAAAAAAAAACTTTTTCGGCCCATTTACAAAAAAGACCCTCAACTTTTAAATATTTACAACTTTTTTATATACTCCATCCGTCCCATATTAAGTGTCCATTTTTGACTTTTTGAATTCTTTTTTCATAAACTTTGACCGTAAATATTTTTCTTTATGTTATATAATGCTTACTGAAAATTATACCAATTAAAAATACATTCGAAACTATATCCATTCATATATTTTGCATTGAGTGTCATATAACATAAGAAGAAATAATTAAGGTCAAAGTTGAAGAAAAAAGACTTTAAAAAGTCAAAAATGGACACTTAATATGGGACGGAGGGAGTAATAAACTGTATTTATCAAATATATAGCACATATTTACCGATTCATTGAGATAAAAAAATATCATCGGAAAGATCTTTGAATTGCCGCAACAAAGAGCACTAATATTGAACATGCTTTGACGTACGCACACTTTTATAAAAAATGTTGAAGTTTAATATAAATTAAAAAAAAAATTACAAAACGTACCATTAACTTTTAACTATTTACGACTTTCTTATATAATAAATTTTATTTGTCAAGTATATAACACATACCTACCGATTTATTCAGATAAAAAAATTAAGGACTTACTACAGTGGTCTCTACAGTAGCCTTTTCTTGGGCTCCCACTTTAGCCAATTTATTGGGCTCCCACTTTGGGCTTGTCCGAATTATTATTTTTAAATACAAAAGTACCAATTTGTTCAAATAAAAAAAATAACTGCGAAAACATTTTCGATACCTAATAACTTTAAAATAATCGACATGGTCACAAACATACATCTTTATATTGCATTAAACGGTGTCATTTTACGCCACTAAAACCCATAAGCCCAATTATATAACACATATTTACTCAAATCCAATAAAATTATATTTAAAAAAAATCGTATAGCAAGAAAAAAACCATTAAACATGAGGCCCAACACATATATTTATATAAGAAAAAAAATAAATTATTAAACATGAGCCCGAAAAAATAAACCCACACAAATTGAAAAATAAAAATTAAAAATGGCAAACAACAACAGCGAAAAAGTTAACGCCCCGCTAGCAACGCGCGGGTATTCTGCTTGTTTAGATTTCAAGCTTATTATTTATATAATCAATAGGAGAAGGTTGACTTATTGTTACTTCGATAGCACGTAAGTACAGTGTGCTACAGTGCTGGGCCACAGAAAATTTAGCTCAAAAAATTTGGCCGGTACCAATTAGTTTTTTTTTTTTTTTTTTGTTTTTAAATTGTTGACACAATTAGGGGAGGAAATAAAATGTTACAAAGGTACCGACGACATTCAGATAAAAAATACCCGCAGGTATATTTCCGATATTTACTTTAATCAGTGTCATTTTACCCATGAGACCAAAAACTAAATTCGCCAAAAAAATATAAATACTAATTAAATTAAATCATTTGAGAAGGTTGTACGTATATTCATTTTAAGCACTCGTAAGCTACTAGTTGGGCCAAAATATTTAGCCAAAAATTTTGGGCGGCCCCCTCATTAGTTTTTTTTTTTTTTTTAAATTGTTGGCACAAAATAGGGAGGAAAAAAATGTTACAAAAGTACCGACGCATTCAGATAAAAAAATACCCGCGGTAACATTTCCGGATTGACTTAAACAGTGTCATTTTACACCAAGAGACCAAAAAAATAAATTCGCAAAAAAAATAATAAAATAATAAAATAATAAAAAAATAAAATTATAACGCCACGCAACAACACGTAAGACCATAAAAAAAACTACTAAACACGATACTGAAAAAGTAAACTCGCACTATTAAATATGAGACCGACAAAATAAACTCGCACAAAATTAAAGGAAAAAAAAAAGAATTAATGACACGCAACAACGCGCAAAAAATTAACGCACCGCAGTAACGTGCAAGAAAAAATAAACTTACACTATTAAACATAAAAAAAACGCGCGAATTTTTAAAAAAAAAATAGATAAATAAATATAATGCCCTGCAACAACGTGTGAAAAATTAACGCCCGCAGCAACGCGCGGATATCTTTGCTTGTTTTAATACAAAGTATTTACGTTATAATAAAAAAATGAAATACTCCGTACAAATTTGTTCTTTCAATATAGAACGAGATGAAGAAAAATTTATCGTTGAACCTTATTCGACATCACGAGTTACAATGTGTTGATTATAAAGATGTAAAGTAATTTAAAAGTGTATCATAATTAGGTAGTTTCGGGACTTGCGGGTGCTTATTATTTGTTTTGCGTGGAATAGGGTTTTTTACTTGTAAGGGGGAGTTTTATTTAATATCGAGAGCTAAGTCTTAGACTGTTAGGGATTCAGACGTCATTGTTAGATCTATAGAATTTTCGAAGAAATACGTTTCCACTAACTTTTTTTTTTTTTTTTTTTGAACGGCAAATGGAATTTTATTAAAAAATGCTAGAAAGAAACTAGCAGACGATATACACGCAAAAACGATCCAACAAACAAAGAACGAAAAGGAACAGAAAAACACTAACGAAACGAACTCGCAAAACAACCAAAGGCTATTAGAATAAGAAAGATCCCACCATGGCGCCAACTGAATTAACTCCCATGAACGAAACCGAACACCCGAGGCATCATACCAAAAAGCGATCTAACCGGCATCCTTTGTTTGTCTCGATAAGGCATTATGAAGAAGAATAGCTTCTTTAACGTTGCCATAATAACTCCAAATCTGAAGATCGCTAGGAAAATAATCTTTCCACGAACGTAGTTGCGCGAGAGAGAACAACCCGTGTATATTTCCATTGGGGTCTCTATAGCTCCATCGTTTATCAGAATCTATCTCGTCACTAGTTAGAGGACCAATATAATCAATCCACGAAGAACCAGACTCAGCAGCAATATTTAAATCATTACCCGGGGGTGTAGATGGAGGCGCAATGATGGAGTCTTTTTCAGGAGCAATAACTGGCGTAACATCCTCATTATCATCAGTGGTAACATTACCACAATCACCCTGAGAATGAACTCCAAGAATCTCACCAGCATCATCTTCCAAATTCTTTTCCATGCAATCCTTAATACACCCATCATTATACAAGACCGAATCATCACGAATCTCGCCTTCTTCAAAGGAGTCCACAAGATCACTTTCCACCCCACGAACATCCTCCTCTCGCAAAACCCGACTAGAAGGCGACACCGAATCATTGTTAACATTCTTAGGGGAATCTGAATCACAACTATCGACATCCAAATGCTCCTCATTTTCCAAACTTTCATCCAAACTAGGACCCTCTGCATCCTTCCTTTCCAGAGGATTAGACTCGGAATTGACCTCCATCGATTCAATATTGGGCGCCCAATATGCAAACTCAGTAGCGATAATACGATAAGTCCGATTACGATATGAAACTATAAAGGACTCTATCACACGATGTAAAGACTCTGTAAGGACACAAACCTTCCCATGAGACATTGGTCCATCACTTACCATATCCGTAAACACGCTGCTTCCCCACCGACCACCCAACTTCTTATAAACCTCTGGAGCCCATGATGCCAATGGCAGACCCACCAGGTCTATCCAAACACATCTTTCATCTGGAATAAAATCGTGAGAAACATCTTTGAACTCCAAAAATATCTCTTTTAACGCCTTTGAAGTCTTGACGCTTTCCACTTGATCCATAGAGTCGAATTCCAACCAAACCCAACGTCCCCCAACATATCTAAGACCAACATCATCGAATCCCTCAGAAGACATATGTTTTAGAAGCTCTGAAATGACACTTAAATCTTTAACTTTAGCAAGAATACTACGCTCCATACCATCCAAATCAATACAATCGTCTACCGAGATAGACATCACCGCTTCATTACCCGCTTCCTTATATACCTTGTTACAATCCGACACCCCCACAGATTCTGCTCCAGCATTACTTGTACCGTATTTGCCCGACATGTCCACTGATTTGTTGCCCAGGACCGCTTTAGCATACGAGTTAAAAGACTGAAAAACATTTTCGTTGATACTAACAGATTGAGAGTTCGAACCTACACTGGGTTTGCCGTCCCCAGAACGTTCCACAGGTCTATTATAAGTTCGACCATACTTCGCCACATCGGCAAATAAATGAAAACCACCCATCCATGCCGTTCTTAGATTGGAAACTAACTGATTGATATCATTAACGTTTATAAAACGTACAAAACCAAATCGATGACCCGATTTGGATCTCTTTGCAGCTATGTAAACATCGATCACCACACCCCATTTGTTACAAATATCCCAAAGATCTTGGACCGACGCATTCCATGGGATATTAGAAACAAAGATTGATGAAAACGACTTATGTTCCTCACGAAAATTAGGATGGGATTTGTTGGGAATACCTTTGTTACGTTGCTCTTGACGACGATTATTATCGAGATGATCGTTCCTTTTGCTTTCTGAATAATTATTAGATCGGTGACCTGTGCCAATTGCCATCGTTATTTAAAAACAGAATAGCCAAGATCCGAAAATAGGATTGAAAACGCCTATCATTTGTGAAGATGGAGATCTAATTAGAATAAGGACAAAGTAGATCTATGAAATCACTCAGATTCCCATCGCGAATATCAATTATTTGTGTATCAGTTGATCGATGGTCTTATCATGTTTTCACAAATCAATAAGAAGAAGTTAAATGGTGCGTTGATTTAGAGAAGGATGGAAAATTGAAAAACCATAAAGTTTCCACACGTACATTCCACTAATACAACACTTATAAAGGCAATATATGAAAATTTTAGTGGATCGAAACTCACATACGGCCTTAGGCCTTTTAATATATTGCTTAATACTCTTCCGCAATTCATGTGTCGAAGTCACGAAATTCGAACCGGAGTATAAACTTTATTTACCAAAAATTAAAAATAAAGATAGTTATCTTAATGAAGAATCAAGACATCGATAGTAACTAGTCGCAGTGGAGAAATGTAATCTGAAAAAAGAGTTTTTTATTTCTTTTCTACGACTGTCTTGACTTATAACGACGAGTGACGATGCATTCTGTTGGGATGTGGGAGTCGGATACGCATGTTATACAACTAAGAAGTACGTGAGCCTATTGGGGGTACACACGTTAAGACACGAAGAGTACGTTTATTAAACATTTAATATAATTTATTTATTTATTATTAAAGGTTTAATATGCTTCATAAAATATTTTAAATAACCGCTACTTACCGTTATGATTGTATAATTGACTTAACGACTATTTAAATATAAACCGAATGGACTAAATTGACAAAACCCGAACTTTGTGGGTGTCACTTGTTGACCGGCCCATATAGCTTCTAGAAGGGGGTTTTGAAATCAATTTAGGAAATAAGGGATAACAGTTGTATTGTGATAAGGAATTAAAGGTATTCTAGTTTATCTAGAACTAGTGTTTGATCCCTATATAAACACCCTCAATCCCTCATAAATCACAGATGATACAATGTAAAAAGTTAATCGATATACTATAGATCCCTAAACATCACATGGCTCAAAATTATCATTATATCCCTTATTCAGTCTTTTCGACAATCAGAAAGAAGAATAAAATCATTCACATGCATGATTTACATATCCATACGTATGCATGATTATCAACATGTACGCATGTTATAATCTAAAGGCATGCATGTTCCCTTTTTTGTTTTATGCCGATCGGCAGCACAGGAAAACAGAAAAAGGGTTTGTTGTTTAATCGACCCAACTCAAGAAACAACAAGGTGTTCCGTTGTTTATTCGTGAAGCAACGACTAGCATTGTTGCGTACTTGTTTGACGTGTTATGTGAGCAACTGTAGAGGTGATAACTTAATCACTAAGATTTCAAGATCAAGATTCTCGTTTATTGACTTTTGTCATTAAACATAACGGTTAGTTTTTCTTACTTTATTTGTGTGTTAATTTTTAATATCAAACTAGATCCATCTGTTGTGTACTCGTAGTACCTGGTTTACTAGTTTATAAAATCCCAACAGTGGCATCACGAGCCAACCTTGTTTGGTGTTATGGGTTGCACACTTATAAAACACGTAGACCCACATGAGAAACTTTTATTTATTGTTTTGACTGAAAATTATGGCGATAATATGTAATTTTTGCCAAAAAGAATAAATAAAAACCTTGAATCTTGGTATTATTACTAGCTAATATAGATTGAAAAGGAATAGATTTATAATTAAAAGTTAATTAAGTTTTTAGTTTTCTATTCTTTTCTTTTTTCGGCCTTAAGACTCACGCAATCATGTTATATGATGGATGTGGCGATCTAGGTACTTTAGCAAAAAACCTAGTGAGAGTCTTTTGATTCTCTGTTTGGGAAAGACTCTTATGAGAACTCAGGGCATTATGTGATTTACTGCTTTCTTAATAGAGTCTGTCTTCACCTCATCCCCTCTTTCTGTGTGTTTATTTGCTTATATGTGATATTCCATGAGACTGGTTAATATATGCAAAAGACTTTTTGAAACTCTAAACGGACTAATGCTTAAAGTGGAACTTGTTTTATTTAAACCAAAATATTCTTACGAGTTTATGTGTCATACGGGTGTGGTTATCTATAATGTTGCGTTTAGAAACATGACTTCTCACGACGAACTTACTCGAATCTTGGTTTAAATTTGTTTGTTAAATTACACATATAATTATTAACTCCTAGTGACCTGTTATGTGTTATTTATAAAACTTGTTTTTGGACAAATAAATACGCACATTAAACTATGAAACTTGTTTTCTTGAAAATTTAAAGTTTTTATGCTCTTATCAATGATGAATCACTACTGACCATGGATTTAGTGTAGATGTAGGGTTTAATTGACCTTTAATCTTTTTCCGCGCCACTACATATTTTGGCATATGAGGCAATTATTGGAATAACTAGTGTCTTTGGACACATGCAAGAGTACAATATAGGGTTTGGTTAATTTTTAATGTTTTCTCGCGATATTAACACATCTAAAAACCAAGTTAACAAAATGTTTTTCTTAACTTGTGATACAAAGATGTTTTCCATGCTTCTTTGTACACCTTTTGACACATGTTTTCAAAAACTTATGTGTATACCCTTATGTGAAAGTTTAAGTCTATGTCAGCCAATCTAAGAACACTTGCACTTGGTTTTTTTCTCTCTGGTCAGACCTAAGGTTAATTCCAACCCAAGGCAAAAAAATTCTCTCTGGTCAGATCTAAGGTTAATTTTTGTATGTTCTTACTTGGTTGACTTAAATCGAGTATGATTGGTTAGACCTTGGACCCGAGGCATAATATGAGACAAAACATATACATGACATTACTATATGAGTTACTAAAGTCATGTGTCTCATAAATCTAAGAGTTGCATTTACAATGCATTTAACGCATGCCGCTTACCTCTTGCCCTACTTGTTTAGACGCTAGTCAGACCTCCGGTAATAAGTGGGAGGTTGTTGGGAATTACAGATTTGAATATTACAAAACCTATTAGACGAAATGAAGAAAGAAGAAACAATGAAGGACCAAATATGTAATAGTTAGCTTTGTTAGTAAGCTAGGGTTTGTAACCATCCTCTACTATATAAAGAGGATAGGCGTCTAGGTTACAATCCATCCATTCAAAGCAGACTTCTCCAATGAGAGTCTAAAAAACGCATAGAGCGTGTGTAGTGTAGTAGTAGTAGTTAGTTCTTTATTGTGTTTAATAAAGAAAACATTATTAGTAACATGATTGTGTTCTTGTTCTTTATATTCCGCTGTGCTTATCAATCATTGTTATATTACCCTAGTTGAGTCCAGATCTTGGATTCTACAGATGTCAAGTTGTATGTTAGTCTTATTAGTATTTAATTAGGTATTTAATTCTTTTAAGAATTTAATTATCGAAAATACTAAATTGAACTTTATATGTTCTGATTAATTGTGTTATTGCAACATAATTCGTAAACGAAAGTTTGTTTTTCTTAAAAAGACAAACATAGTCTCTTTTCCTGGTAAGAAAGAGTGAGACTTACTCCTATCTCTTCTCATTGGTTGAAAAAAATAAGATAGGGTTATAATTAAAAAAATTCTCAATTATATTTAAACTTACTTTCAATCTTTCATTACCCTTTTTCGGTTCTGAAATCTTTGAAAGATAAAATATTTTGTGTAACTAGAGAACATTTTGTCACGATGTATGAGTTTAAACTGCAATGAGTAAAGAAAATTACTAGAATGTCATCTGGGTATTTTTCTTATTCTATGTATTTTTCTTGGACTCACTTCATTCCTTATAGTGCTAAACACCCTTATGGCTAGGCAGGCCGATAAAGAAGGAATTGCATGCTAAATGTTCAAGTTAATAAAAGCATGGATGGCTAGTCACTCATCTACATAAGTAGAACTTCATATACTATGTTTAATACCTAAGTACATTGCTACTTGTAGGCATTCTAAGAGAGTAGGAAAGTAAATAAATCGCTATTTGTTTTTTTACTGGTGATGTAACACTTACAATGTTGACAAATCCAGTGGGAGGTTTGCGTTTTCATTTCTAAAAAGACATTCATGTAATGTTGTCAAATTCAGTGGGAGCTACAAGATTTATTTCCTTGTTAGTTGCCCATATTATTTCTTGCTTGCTTTGAAATAATTTATTACTTTCCGAATATGGACAACCATAGTTTTAAGGAAATTGCATTTTATTTTATAAGATAACAAGTTGCCTTTCTAAGGTTGCTTTCGGAAACGTTATCTATAAAATAATAATCCACAATTCCTTATTAAATGTTATGGTTTGAAATCTACTTGTAATATCTATGACACTATCATATTGTTTATACAATCAAGCACTTGTCGTACTATTTGTCTACTTTAGATCATGTTGTCCCGTACACAAGTGGGAGAAATCTTAAGTGTGTGAAAGGAACAAAATATAACAATATGATTATTGGTTTCTTTTGACCGCAAGGTAAGAAAGCTAATAAATCTACTAGGACTTAAACACGAGATGTTTGTTGCCCTATTACATTTAAATGTCAAGATATAATATAAAGCTACTTCAACTCATTGACTATATGTTTAAGTCAAAATAATTATGGTAAATTATATAATCATAATTATGAAGTATGTAATTAACTTGAAATTACTATTGAACTCAAGAGTTTGCGTTCATAATTACTTTAGTTAGTATAATTATGTTTGCTTGTTAAGAGTTAATTATAAAGTCCTTGAATTAATCAAATGACTCATAACATAAAGTATGTAGTAAAATTGTTATGTCTTCTTGTTAACACATAAACATGAGGTCCTTGAATTATTCAAAGACTTATAATGTATACATGACATTAACTGTTTTCTTGTAAACACATGAACATAGAGTTCTTGAACTATTCAAAGAAATATACGTTATAGCATGCACTTGGTTTTAAAATACTAAGTATTCAATTTGGCTCGACCCAATTGGCAAGTATTCAATCCAAAGAGAATTAAGTTATCTAATGAAATTCTGATGTAGTCTCACAATTATAATACGCATAGAATACCACATTATTATGGTATGTCTAATGTGTTGAAACAAACTATATTCACATTGTTTGATTTCTGATAACTTTAATTGCTCTACCTCCAAAATCTATCAAGGTTAGAAATTTGTGTGTGTCGTAGATACACTCAATATAGTTCCAACGTAGAAGGTATTCAAGACATTAGCTATTTTATGGATTCGGTGAAATCCCATTATGTCTTGATTAAAGTTTTGAAATTTGTTAATATCTTATGAAGCATATTATTAACAAGCTAGAGATGAGAACTATAAAATATGTTTTGAATTTCCCAATTAAGAATAATTTATTGTTACTTAAATACTTAGTATTTAGAAAATTGACTCTACTTACAAAAATAAGTGGGATTATCTATAGATCTTGTAGATATTCAAGAACAAAATACTTAACCTTCTAAATTCACTTGCTGATGTCATACTGAGGTTAAACATGAAAATGTCAAACCAAAGTATAATGTAACTCTCATTCATAAATCCACAGGAATGCCTCATCAATGGAGTGATATTTTAATATCAATGTTGAAGAATATAAGTTAGAAGGTCATAGTAAACCTGCTAACTAATAAGATGAATCATCACCTCCTGAATCTGATAAATGTCTTAGAACAATGAATGGTAGGATGCAGTCCTTAAAAGATAATCAATGTTTTGAGCTTGATGAGTTTCTTTTGAAGAAAGGCTCGCAAGGACAAAATTGTATACATATTAATGCCTGACTGATGATAGAAGTTTTAATCTTACTCAAGCAATTGACTATGATTAAGTTAGTTAATTTTATTTTCTACGCGCATTAATTATATAAAGATAATTAGTTTTCATACATGTTTTATTGAATATGAAATATGGCAATTAAGTTGCATAACTCTTTCCTTAATGGTTACCTTTGCGAGGATGTTGTGTAATCGAAAAAGGTTATGAGTTCTAAATATACTTACAAGATATGGGTCAGGCCGGGCTTTCCTTGGACTTTCTATAAGGCAGCCCGGTTAGCTTACTAATTATTACATATTATAGACTAACTATTATAAAGGCTTGCGAGATCGATAATAATCGTCACTTCACTAGAAACTGTATTTCTAACAATCTCCCCCTAAGGGATGATCGTTGAGATCTCATAAATGATCAACACTTTCTGTATTTCTAACAATCTCCCCCTAAGGGGTGATCATAGAGATCTCTCCTTGTGACCTTGATCATTAATTGTTGAAGCTTTTTGTCATGATCTTGAGTCTTTTTTGTGTAATAGTTGATCTTTTGTCTTGCATCTTTATGTAGTGGTCATTGATCATTATGCTTGAGCTTGTTCCTTCATGCTTAATGGTCTTGTGATCTTGAGCCTTTATCAATTTATTTTGAACTTCTTGAGATCATAAATCTTGCATCATCATTTGATTATCTTGTAATACTTTGCCTTCTTGTGTTCTTGTGACTTTGGACCAACATGCTCATTCTTGGTATTATCTTGAAAGCTCGCTAACAATCTCCTTGAATAGACTTTGAATTGATAACTTGATTTCTTCAAGGAAAATGTTGATTATCAGAGTAGCGAGAGACTTTATAAGTTAAGATTTCTTAAATACTTGAAACTTTACTTCTTTGAGTATGAGCATGTGGCTGTGAATTCGACTCGTCATGGACTAGATACTACTACCATCGGGAAACCTGTAAGTTTAGGTTAGTAATAAGCACAGATATGGACGAAAGTGTCTTTGTCACTTCGTCGAATAGGGTTCTAATAACTACGGTTCCCCGTTAATCAGAATAAATACTGCCTGTGATCAGGTAAAATTCAAAAGAATATTCTTGATAGGGTTTCGCATCTGTACTAGCCGTTCTCATTACTGGAGCGTCTCAAAGCAGCAACACGGTAAGAGTGAATTGGTAAGTTACTATCTTTCCGATTGAGTCATCAATTCGTGTTCAGCTTTCCTATGTCCAGATACCTTTGTGAGGATGCCCATGGACATAAGATTGAAAATTGATTTAAGAAATTAGTTGACGTGTTAATGAGTAAAGAGTTTTCTAACACGCCAAACAGTTTTATCTTTTCAAATTTATCCGTCAATTCATATACTGAATCGATATTGATATTCAGTTGTCACAAGTTTGATTCATATAGAATCGCACAAGTCACCTGCTGCAGTGCTTGTTTGATGTTGGCACTGGTAGGATTTCCATTGTCGCTGTGAATACTATAAGGTATCACTCTGATGTTCTTGCAATATCATAAGGATAATGCGTAGGACTCTTAGTATCTCACATGTGTTCATAGTATATTAATCAACATGTGTATTTTGGAATTGTGTCATATGAGATGTATAATGATCTCTTTTAGCTCTAGACTCGATAAGTGCAGTTTTGGTTATAGTAATCGGAGGCTAGAGCTGATTGCCACCTTTTTAATATCAGCTAACTCGAAGTGAGAAAGTCGAAAGAAATGCGTTTATCTATGTGAGAAATGAAACAAGAGTCTTTTGAGAGACCTTGAGTGGCTAGGGAGGGTTGTGCATTACATCACTGGGTCCATGATGACTATCTTCAATATCAGACAACATCTTAATTTTTCTGATAGCATATGTGTTGACCCGGTTTTTGCCTAAGTGTAAGGAGGGCTTCTTTGTTTTCACCCTTTATCTTTACATTTCTTTTTCATTCTTTAACCGCTTCAACGCTTACCAAAACTTCATCACTAGCACCTTGTTGGGTTTGTTCCCGTGTTAGTGATGCGTAATTTCTTTTAAATAAAAACTACGTCATGTTTTACATTTATAAAACCCTAACTACCTCGACTATTCCTACGTACTAAAGAGTAGTGTGTCCTATTGTGTATAGTGTAGTGATTGGTAAGTACGAGTGTTGACCCAAAGAATAGTTTGGGTCTCTAATTGTTTAATTGACTTTATTATTCTACCTAAGAAAGCAGGAAAGAAAGCTTGTTTGAATATTTAAGATTATTGTGGAGTTGTTTTGGTGGTAAGCCTTACTTGTTGAAAAGGGAATTAGTAGAGTGGTGGACAACTAAGAAGGAAGAACACATTTAATTACAATGATCTCTAGTGAAATGTCTGGCCGCGATCTAATAACCAATTATCTTATGAGATACGCTTAATCCTAAATAGGTGGTCTCCTTATTAGCTTGCACTCCATATCCGGGTATTAATGTTAAGGGGTCATGGATCGACCACCAATGAATATTGATCCTTCTATTGGTTTGACCTCAACTTAATACTTATACAGAGCACAAGGATCACTTAAACGCACTACGTAAAATAATTAAGAAAGCGATGAAACAACTAGATCATAACTGAATAAATCAAAAGATAATTAAATAATTAAATGCCAAGAACAAATAATAAAGCACAATTAATAACATAGCAACAATAAATTTTACCGCATGATCTGCTCAATCAAAATAATATATGTGATTATATTTGACCAAAATAAATTGAAGTATGATTACAAATTGTGCTAAATTAATGCTCTCGATCCCCTAGTCAAACGTCATGCCAAACCCCAAAGGGTTTGCCCTATACCTACTGTTGCGCAGCTTCTTTTTCTCCTTCTCTTTTTGTCGGCTGTACACCACTACGAATGATAATCATATAATGAGAATTCATAGGGCTGTAAACGAACTGAACGTTCAGCGAACCGTTCGTTAATCGTTCGCCGAGAAATTCGTTTATGTTCGTTTATTTAATAAATGAACGAACACGAACAAGAATTTTGGTCCGTTTAGTTAAATAAACGAACGTGAACAAATGCTTCGTTCGTTTATTTACGTTCGTGAACGTCCGATTATGAATGTCCGATTATGTTCGTTTATTTCGTTCGTTTACGTTCGATTAACATCCCAAATATTAAAGGAAATAATAATTTAATATATCAAGTATTTAAGGTCTCTAAAATAATATATTAATATAGTACTAACTTACTGAATAAATTTTAAAGTTGAAATTGAACAAAAAAAGTTGAAATTGATAAGTTGAAAGTGACAAGATGAAACTGGTCTTCTAATGAGCATGAATTTTGGCGCCAATAATAGTCACAGTACAAGTAAATAACTTTTTTTATACTAGATATTTTATTTACACTTGACATTTAAAATAAGAACTTTAGTTACACGTTCGTATATGTCCGTTTTGGTTTATATATGATCGTTTACGATCATTTATGTCCGTTTATGCTCATTTATGTTCGATTTACGTTCGTTTAACTTATTAATGAACGAACATAAACGAACATGAACAAGTTCAAATTTAAATAAACGAACATGAACAACAATTTTGGTCCGATTATGCGTTCGCGTTCGTTTATTTGTTCGGATAAAATTAAATAAACGAACATGAACATACCTCCGTTCGTGTTCGTCCGGTTCGTTTACAGCCCTAAGAATTCATTCTAATATTTATAGTAAAATATCACATTGATTTCTTGGCGAGTTTAGTCCTTGGATTTCTTCAATAATTACACTTTAAACTTGCATCTTGGTCCCTGGATGTATCATCTATATAGCGTAACCGTACTGACATGGTTACGCCGTAATCTTTCTAACGTAGCTTTCCATCTTGTAGCGTAAAAATATGTTATGGCGTAATTAAATCCATAAGTTGCGCCATAACCCTTAGTCGGCATAAATATCTTTTCCATAATAATATTTTACGGCGTAACTCCTGCGGGACGTTACATCATAATGCCTAGTCAGCACCAAATCTTTGTATTTAATAATTGATTACGGCGTAACTCTTGTGGGACGTTACGCCGTAATGTCTTCGTCAACATTATTTCACATGTAATAATATTTCGGCGTAATATATATGTGCCAATTACGCCGTAATTCTTCCATAATGTGGATTTTGATATAAAAAGCTATTTTTCCGCATCTTTTCCGTTCTATTGCTTAAATTACCTAAATTCGCAAAATAAATTAATTAAATACCAAATTCATATAAATTTGATATAAAGCAGGGCAATAAACTCGGGAATTTCATGTTATCACATATCCCCCCATTTGACTTCTACTTGCCCTCAAGTAGAACCTTATAAATAAATCTTAAAAAGATATCTCCCTGGTTATCCAAGAAGATATGAATTTAAAAATTACTTATGTTAGAAAATTCCAAACCGAGCACCTCACGAAAAGGAAAAATGAATCACACTCATACTCTTACTAATCTATGTGTTTAATTCTTGGTAAACACTCAACTGCTCAGTCATGGCGAGTATTCTATCAAAAGCTTGACAAGGATACTAATCTCCATCACTAGAGTCTAGATTTGCAAAGGTTTTCAAAAAGGAATAATGGTTGTTGAATAGATAGACACAAAGGCCTTAGGTCCTTAAAACCAAACTATACTCCAGCCTGTACCCCACAAACACCGCGTTCCCCATTCAACCATTTGGACCCCAACATCACGCACTCCCCATCCGTATCTCGACGGAATAGACATGCATGATTGAATTCAATTCCCTCATTCGAGTACAACCAAGGGTTAGGAGAATGATATAGGTAGGATAGAGGACATGGGATGGCACATTTATTATTAGTTAGATAAAAAACATAAAAACACATAGTTTATTAAAGTCTACAATTCCCCGTTTACTGGTCGCTTTCAAATCCCTAAGGTATATAACGAGGGTGTGCAAAAGTCCCCCAAACCCCCTCGCCGCCCCCCCCCCCGCCCCCCCCCCCCCCCCAACCCCCCCCCCCCATCCCCCCCCCCCACCCCCCCCACTCACCACCCGCACCCCCCACACCCCCCCCCCCCCCCCCCCACCCCCCCCCCCCCCCCCCCCCCCCGCTCCCCCCTAATGTTATGAAAAATAATGTAATGCCTCTTATTGTCCATTTATTAAGGCAAGAGAAGTTGCATTATCTCGGCCGTTGTCATCTGTGTGTCATTGAACAAATATATGTGCACTAAATTTTTTTAAATTTTGGGGCCATTTTAGCACATATTTCATCTAATACCGTATTTCTTATTCTCCCTTCCCCCTATCTTGAATAGGTTACTATGCCCTCATTGATGTACAATGCCCTCATTAGACATATAGACTTATAATAGAAAGGAGATATAGAAATGTCACGGGTTTATAAGAACTACCCGTTTATATAGATGGAATCGTCTCCAGCTGGACAAGGCGGAAATACTGCCACAATACGATATAAGAGCTGATTTATAATGATGATCATCTGTAACAAACTACACTTTCTTTTATCCATTTTATTCTATTTTTCATTTTTTTACAAGACAAGGATACAATCATAATACGAACACATATATACATAAGCATCCCCCCACTTGAGATCAACTATCTTCAAACCCCGTCTTTTCTTCAAATACCCTCTATCCTAACCCGCGACTTTTACCAGTGAAACCAAAATTAACCAGCAACTCCTCGATTATGGACTAAGAAACTACAGGGTAGGCTAGGCGATAGGTGTAACGAAACAACATATATTGGGTTACAAAATGAAAGGAAAGGCTCAGCAGGTTGTACTAGGGGTATCTTGCACTAAAGATGAGTGCAACAAAGGGTTTAACAGGGGGATTGACTAATCAGTGTGAAAAGTCAATATACACAAACATAACATGGATAGGCTATTTGGGGTTAATCCTAAAATTTGCCTTTTATTACAGCTACACCGATTACACTAGGTGTAATGCTCATTATGGTGGTCTCGAAAAGATATACGAGGCCAAGTTCTAAAGTCTACTACCACTACCGGCACACTCATTTTTATTGGATTTATATATAAGGGGAACGGAAAGGCTTATCCTCACAAAATGGAATTATAAGGTAGGGTGTGCTCAGTATAGTCTTAACTAGTTAAGTAATAAAAAACATGTTAAAATTTTGTTAATGAAACATTTTTCAGAAAAAAAACTAGAAAAATAAAGGCAAGTATAATCAAATGGGTGTTTATTTCTAATCCCTTTCCCCTACTTGAGTCAAACTTAAGCATATAAAATTGAAATAGGAAGGGTTATAAATGGAACGGATTACTCCCCTGGATTTGCTCGGTGATATGAAGAGACAACATGCTCTAAGCAATGCTCCAAGTCTGCTTCCTCGAGCAACATCCACCATCACAGGAAACTTCGTTAACAACCAGTATAACGTTTAACTAGACCGGTTTGGGATGCTCCCTTGCAGCTTGATTAGCATCCTAGCACCTCATCCTGTGCATTACATGTATAGCTGCAAGAAAGACTAATACCAAAAGCATAAACCTGATAGAAAGCACAATAGGACATAATATAACAAAACAATACAGAAACCTAACCTCAACTTTCGTAAAAATCACGGTTGCATTTAGCGTATGCAACAAGCCTTTTAAACCACTTGGTGGCCCAAGTAGATGAGTGAAGTCTCGTAAGGGTTTCCAGAAAACATACCCACAAAGTTCATTTACTTATACACGGTTTAGAAATGTTTAAAAAGTTGATTTATTAGATTTTCAAAAAGAGGTTATGGCGTAACCTCGGTGGTTACGCCATAATTGAGTGGTAATTTTTTTTTGAAAATTTTAGTTTAGTTGTTACGGCGTAACCATTGAAAGGTTTACGCCGTAATTGATGTGGTTACAGCGTAACCTTAGGTGTTACGCCGTAACTGTCGCTATAACAGCTACATTTACCACACAATTACGGGTCGAGCCGGTCTCGATTTTACCCTCCTTGTTGCTGAACCTGCAAAAACAAGTGAAAACATACAAACCAACTAAAATGCAGAAATTAAATGAGCTTTTAAGTTAGAACCGGAGTCTTTTAATTTAGACCAAGCCGCCATCACAGCTAATTGTACACCTCCACACATGTCCAATCTTCTGTCACTCCACACCATGGAAAAATTGCTCATCCTACACATTAACAAACATGCGCATTAAATGTATAATAAAACTGAGCAAAAAGAGGAGCAGGCTCAATATTAAAACAGAGGTGGCATTAGAAAATATTTTTTAAAGGTTCAAGCAATGCCAAACTATTTTTTGTGTCTCAAATTTGGTAACCCTTATGCCGCAACAAGCACAACCGAGTTACGTCATAACCAAATCTAAAACGAATTTTTTTATATATAATTCACACAAACAAACAAACAAGCACACATAAATAGGAGAAGAAAAGAAGGTTCAAGCACACACAAACACAAACAAACACACATATATCAATCAAACAATCAAAAACAGTTCCCCGGCAACAGCGCCAAAAACTTGATGCATAATTTCTTTTAAATAAAAACTACGTCAGGTTTTACATTTTTATAAAACCCTAACTACCTCAACTATTCCTATGCACTAAAGAGTAGTGTACCCTATCGTATATAGTGTAGTGATTGGTAAGTACGTGTGTCGATCCAAAGAACGGTTTGTGTCTTTAATCGTCTAATTGATTTTATTATTCTTCCTAAGAAAGCATGAAAGAAAACTTGTTTGAGTATTTGAGATTATTGTGGAGTTGGTTTGGTGGTAAGCCTTACTTGTCGAAAAGGGAATTGGTATAGTGGTGGACGACTAGAAAGGAAGAACACATTTAATTACAAAGATCTCTAGTACAATGTCTGGTTGCGATCTTATAGCACTTATCTTATGAGATACGATTAATCCTAAATAGGTGGTCTCCTTATTAGCTTGCACTCCATATCCGGATATCAATGTTAAGGGGTTATGGGTCGACCACCAATGCATATTGATCCTTCTATTGGTTTGACCTCAACTTAATACTCATACAGAGCACAATTGATTCATCTTTTATAATAAATACGAACTTTGGTCATTATACGAGTTTAGTCCCTCAACTTTGTGGTGTAGAGTAAAACATTTAATCTTTTTGCACATATTACGTCCCTGTGATGACTTATACTTTACGGCGTAATGGCATCGACTGCGTTACGCCATAAACCTTCTTACGCGGCTTTCCATCATGTAGTGTAAAAATATGTTACAGCGTAATTAAATCCACACGTTACGCCGTAACCCTTAGTCGGCATAATTATCTTTTCCATAATAATATTTTACGGCGTAACACCAAATCTTCGTATTTAATAATTGATTACGGCGTAACTCTTGCGGGACGTTACGCCATAATGTCTTCGTCAGCATTATTTCGCATGTAATAA
>BQNB010056356.1:0-29538 GCA_026074375.1 Tanacetum coccineum | reverse complement strand
AAGTCATGTGGTATAAGTGGTTGTCAAGGACTTGTAACAAAGTTACAAAACAAAAAAGTTACAAAATCAAGTTTAAACATATTTTTGGAAAAAATAACCTAAGGGTCTGATCAAATTCGAACAATAAAGTATTTATTTTATGTTTTTATAGAATACTACATGTCTTGAGGATTCCAACCATATAAAGAACTTAAAAATCCGATTTATAACGAATGAGATACAGCATTTACAAGATACACGATAATAAACGCGTTTATAAATTTTTTTTATAAAAACTCATTACAAACCACCTCTGATATAAAAGGATGGATATTTTTCTCAGATAGTACATATTTTTAGAATTCAAAAACATTAAGAATCATAATTTTTGGATCAATAATGAAGGAGTTATGAATTTTGCAAATTTACGATAATTAATACTTTTATAAAAATTATTTTTTAAAAGTTACTGTTCACATCAGGTATTTTTATTTTGAAAACATTATTAGTTTGATAAAACTTTTAATTACGAAGACGTGCTCGAAAGAATCACTAAAACAGAGTTAAAATGAATAAAATACGACGTTTACGAGTTTACGATAACTAAATTTTTAAAAATAAATTAATTAAAATCCATGAACAGTAAAAAATACTATTCACCAGAGACTCAAAATATAAAAATGTAATATTTTGATACATCGTCTTAATACGAGAACGTGGACATAAGGAACGTACAAAACAAGCTTAAAACGAGAAAGTTACGCCATTTTTACTAAAAAATATTTATAAACGTTTTAACTTTATAAATATGATTTCACAAATGCAATTAGATGGTGTTGTAGCTATATAGAATTATATATGGTATTGGTTAATCAAAGTGCTTAGTACTTATACGACCTATACTTAATTAGGTTGCATTCGGTCATTATTTTGACGCATTTTCTGTTATACTTGGATTTTCATTCACTCGAGGTGAGTTTATAGCCCCACGTTTTACTTGTTTTACATGTACTTTACAACTTTTGGGGTGAGAACATGCTTGTTACCAAATCCATTTACATGATTGGTTTGAATTTACTACATTTGCATTTACAATTCGTTTTACAAACTGGTCTATGATTGGTGTTAAACTAAACCTTTTATATATATATAATATATAATAAAATATATATAATAAGTATAATCTAAAAATAATCAATGAAAAAACCGAGAAGTAGTAATAAATTTCCCGGGTCGTTATTCCTCAACGAGGCTGTACTTGAGAATCGATACAGTCGAAAAAATTGGAGTTTTGAATGAGATTAATGATTTGGAAGTTTAAAAGCAAATTAATCAATAAAACAAAAACTATGAGAAAACCTAAAAATTAGGAATTAAACTGAAAAACGAGAGCAGATCCCGAAAGAAGGGGTCAAAAACCGAAAATCTAAAATCAACCCTACAAAGAAATTTTTACCTTCTACATCTACTCTATAGATGACCTAAAAAAGAGAAATATTTTTTTGATAATTTTTCTATTTTTTATGAATTAATTAAGATTTAAAAAAAATTATAAAAAATACTAAACTAATTTTTAAAATTCTGAAAAAATTATAGAAAATGCTTGACCTTAAAACTAACCTAAGAAAAATGAGAAACCCGAAATTGAGCTTATAAATAAGCTCAGAAAAGCTTAAATGAGCTTATAAGCTAATGGACCAAAAAGGGTACTTATATTAATTCTTGCAAGACTATACTGGATAGCCCTACCGGGCCGAGTGGTAAGTGTGTGTATGTTTGAGCTAGAGGTGAGGGGTTCGAGTCCCACTCACACCCTTTTTTTTTAGAGCTACAGTAACTTTTTTTAAACTCAAATTTTTTTACCCAAACTAATTAAGCTAATGAAGATAAACATTTGTCATAACTACAACTTAATGTGAAAAGCTAGTAATAAGCCAGAAAAAGCTCTTAAAGTTTGGACAAATTGCTTATAATGGTTATGGGCTTTTAATGGCTTTTTGATTTTGATTTTAAGCACAAGTTAAGCAAAGTGAAAGGAACAATAAGCACTCACGCTTACAAAAGAAGACTTAATAAGCAGATTAAAACAAAAATCAACAAATAAGAACTACAAAATAAGCCAGAAAAGAACTAAAAATAATGACAGAATGCTAGTATGAGCTTAAAGGCACAAGTGCATGATTCTTTTTTAATTTTGACACAAGTTAAGCACAGGACAGTTAAAAATAAGCAAATATAGACACAAAGGCAAACTAAATAAGCAACTATGAATTGAAATCAACAACTAAAAAGCTCCTAATAAGCTGGAAAAAGAAATTAAGCTATTGTCTATACTAGAATGCAAAAACAGAAAACAGTCAAAAGGCCTATTATGTGCTTAAAAATAAGCAACCTAAAGTACTTCCTAAGGTCTGAAACTTATACTGCTTATAAATGAGCTTATTGGCTTTTTATAAAAGCCAAAAGCTTGAACAGACACTCACAAATAAGCCAGAAAACTTGGCTTGAAATCTGGCTTCTAGCACCAGGGGAGCTTAACAGTTTTAAAAGGGACAAAAAGGTAGTTTAAAATAAGCTTTAAAATAAGCTCAAAACTCAAAAATAAGTTAAAACAGATGGACATAAGCTACAAAAGGACTTGTGAACAAAAATTTGGAAACTAAAAACATATTTTAGCTGCTGATAAATGGGATTAAAATAAAACAGATTGGGACTTGAAGTATACTTATAAAAACTTGACAAATCTTTGACAGTTTTAAAAGACACTTAAGTAAAACTCAAAAACAGATTCTAAAACCTACAACACTTTTAAAAACAGATTAAAATCAATAAAAAGGCTTGCCAAATGTGACCCAATGACCCATATGGGTTTTTAACCCATAATGACCCGTTTTACCTCTTTTGCCAAACACCCCTTTAGCCTTTGAAAGTTCAATTTTAAAGTTGTTTTAAGGAGATTTAAGCTTAGCTTTTTAATAAATATGACAAATAGTCAACTAGTGATCAAAAATAAGCAAGAAGCAAACAAAAATAAGCACTCAAATAGTACAATAAGCAAGATGATAACAAGCACTATAAAAGAGAAATTTGGCAGACTCACAACAAAGGCATTAAAAATAACACACAAGCATAAAAGGCAGATAAATAAGCATAAGAAACACAATTAAGCAACAAAAGCAACAAAAGCAGCAAATAAGCTATTCTACTGTAGCAATAAGCAAGAATTTGAAAAAGATAAATAGGGAACTTACAACCTGTCCAAGCTTTTGGCAATGAGTTTAAGCTTTTCAAAGCTTAATAACCAAACCCTAAGTGTCTCCCATGAGACTCTAAAACCAATAAGCCATCCCTTTCTGCTTATTCATCCAAAAGCTTATAATTCGACACCTCTTTTTTTTCTTTTTGGTTTTTTTAATTTTTTTTTTAAATTTGAACAGATTATAAGATTGCTTAGTTGAGAGCTTATATGAGCTTTAAAGAAACTTAAGATAACTTAAGAACTTGGAACAAAAATTTAAACGTAAAACTGAATTTTCATTAATCTTAAAAATTAAAAGTACATAAAGTTAACTTAAGTAAAAAAAACTAAAACTGAATTCTAGAAAAAACTAACTTCTGCCTCAAGGGCTTACAAGGACTATTTATAGAGAAAAACGAGCTAGCTCTTCTTGGTCTTTGTCTTCTCCTTTTGTGCTAGTTTTCTGAGTGAAATGAAGCATTGTGTTTCTTGTGTGTGTATAAACATAAGCCCAATCTGAACCCTCAATCTTGAGTATTGCCCACTCAAAGAAATGTCAACCATTGATCGAATTTGGTACTTAGGATCGCCAGCGTGGACCTTGGTCATGTGGGGGAGGTGGGGTTTATGATTGTGAAGGGTTTGGAGTGTTGTGGTGAGGTCAACGAAGTATGAAAGGGACAACGGTTTATGATGAACAGTATATTCGAGGACGGGGGAAGGGTGACAGCTTGTGGGGTTGTGATGTTGGGCGGGAAATGGGGTTTGGGAAGATGTACAGTAGTTTAAACAGGTTTAAACTTTGGGGGATTGGCATATCTTTAGTTCACCCAAAAGTGTATTGTGTTATTACACAACAAGTCCTTGTTTTGTAAATGTTTTGAAAGTTAGGCAGAATAGGTCCACCCTATTGTTATATCATATATTGAAATGAATGTCATTGTTGTAATGTTTAGGGGGGTAAGGCAGAATTAAACTTGTGTATATCTTTAGTGATGTGGCAGATCAACCCCTCAAAAGTATAAATTGATTCCATTAATTTTCCTTATTAAAATAAGTTTGGAACTTTGGCCAGACATTAGTCTAAACTTGTACTTGGCCTTTTTCTTTTGTATAATAGATTAATGGGTTTATCCGGCCCATTGATGGGTGGGGTTGGCGCATTATGTTATTTCTTCATTTACGGCTTGGGACTTGACCTTTGACTTTTATCGGGTTTTGACTTTGACTTTCTTGGCTTTTGCTTTGATTGGATTTTGGCTTTTTCCATGATTTTCCATTTCGCTGCTTGGTTTTGCTCGTTTTTTGCTTTTATTCATGTTGAAGTTTTCAAAGACCTTTTTAAATGAATAATAAAGCAATAAATCAAAATTCTCTTATACTACAACTGAATGGTCACTAAGTTACTATCAATTTTTGAACTTTAGATAACGGTCAAAATTGAATAAAACTTAGACCTTTGAGGTAAATAAGTATCTACCACAATCAAATGATTCAGAAAACGGTGAAAACCGGATGTAACTTAGACCACTTAAACAATTGAGTATAGAAGAGTTTGACTCAAGCTATATTGCTTAGTAAATCATTTGCAGTTTGATTTTGTCTTTTTTTAAAATCATTTGAAAAACTTTTTGTGATCTAAGCCACATGAGATACTGATCTTTTTTCACCGACAATTGAGCACCGGTCTTTATTCATCCAAACATTCAAAAGCATAAGCAGTTATAAGCACAAACAAACAACAATCATATAACACATTTTAGTTCACACCTATTTTAGCCCAAAAACACTCAACTTTCATTTTTGATATTCAACATCGAAATTTGACTTTTTGATTATTGACTTTGACTATTGAAATTCATACTTTGACCATCGAAAATTGATTAATCATTTTTCCATGATTTTCATAGATTAACCTAAGTCTGCCTTTATATTACATCAAAATTATGCCATATCAAAATTGGTTAATCATTGAAAATGGTTTAATCATATTGAAAATGGTCCAAGACGTCAAAAATGATCTTTCAAACAGATTAAGTCTTTCAACAATTATTAAACATCTATCTCTAACAACAACAATCAATCCTATTTTAATTTGGACTACGTCAAAAATGGCAGGTCACATCGAAATTGGTCTAATACATCGAAAATGATTAAACATGATCCTTAGATGATGTTCACAACAATTAAACACACTCATACACTATTATAAACATCTAATAACACATATCAATCATTAATTTCAAAAGGCTCCAATTTTCGATAACCCTAATTGTATCAAAATATCAAAAATGATCAAACCCTTTGTCATAAAAAATGAGATGAAAGAAAATAAATGGAAAATGGAAAAGAGTTTCCTTTTATACTCTTCACTTTTCGGTGTTGACTAAAGTCAAAGATAAATTTGGACTTTCCACTTTTGACAAATTCGGTCATTGTCTTTGTTTACCGAAATTTGTAGGTTTTAAATATTTGCAATTTTAGTCCCTCAAGGTTTATGGAAAATTCTAACAACCAAAATTTCAAAAACACCCCTTTAGAGTGCGATCCCTTTAAATGAATAGTCCTCAAGATTGGATTTTGTCTTTTTCAAAGCCTAGTTAATCACAAAAAATTATAACTCCCACTCGAATAAACACTCGTCTTAAGAATAAATCACTGATTTTCTTAACGGTTTTTATTCGAGAGATCATTGTTTTTATTATAGTTAAAGACTTTTGACTTTTGATGATGATGTAAAATAATCTACGTGAATGGAATATTTACTGAACACATGTTTTATCGGTTACAACATATTTTTATCAGAATAAATCCTCTTTAGATTATGATACCGGTTGTACAGTCAAAGAGTTTTTTAAAAAAAATCGAATCATGAAGAGGATAGAAATGAGAAGACATGTGTTTGTGTTTAAATTATGGTTTTATATTTAGACATTTTTTTATTTTTTTATTATTTATATTTTTGAAAAATATAAAACAATCTTTTTCTATTTTTTATTTTGTTTTTGAAAAATTTATTTACATGTTTTGATGTAAGATCTTTTTTAAGAGGATAGCTTTGCTATATTTTTCAACTGTATTGGAGTCATACATCGCATACCAATTTGATGAACTAAGTACTCAAAACGTTAATTTGAGAGAGCATTAGTAAATAGATCAGTGAGTTGGTATTCTGTTTTGATAAAGTACAATTCAACCGTTCCCTTCTCAAAGTGTTCTTTTATAAAATGGTACCAGATGTTAATGTGCTTAGTACGCGAGTTCTGGAATGGATTTCAAGAGATGGCGATAGCGCTCTTTGAATTACAATACGTCAGTATTTTGTTGAATTTGTATCCATAGTCCAAAAGCTGTGTCCGCATCCAGATAACTTGTTCACAGCCAGCGGATAACGATACATACTCAGCTTCAGCAGTAGACATCGCAGTATAGTCTTGCTTTTTGGAACTCCAGCACACCAGCTTTTCACCTAAGAATTGTAAGCCTCCTAACTTACTTTTGCAATCATCATGACACCCTGCATGGTCTGTATCAGAATATGCGATTAGATCAAAGACGGAATCTTTCGGATACCACAGACCCATATTGTAAATCTGTCCCAGGTACTAAAAGATCCGTTTGACCTCCTTAAGGTGTTGGACCATAGGTCATGCATGATAACGAGCACATATAAAGGTGGCAAAAACAATGTCTGGTCTAGTGGTGATGAGATACATGAGCCCACCGATCATACCAAGATAATTCGTCTGATCGGTAGGAGTGCCTTGTAAATCAGTATCCAGTCTGGCTGTAGCCATTGGTGTACTCATGGAGTCACATTAATCCATCCTATGTTTCTTTAATAGCTCGATTGCATATTATGACTGACTAATGAAGATGCCACAGGGAGATTGATGAACTTGAAGCCTAATAAAGAACTTCAATTTACTCATCATCGACATCTAATTTTTTTTTTCATAAAGTTTGCAAATCATTTAGAAAAATCTGGGTTTTAGAACTGATGTGCTATTGTGTAGGATGTATTTATTGATTACCAAGTTTTAAATTTATATTTAGCCGACTCATCCTAAAACAACACTTTAACGGGCAGTGTACCCGGTCAAGATGGAGTTTCGTGGTAAGTAGGGTGTCGAACACTAAGAGCGAGAAAGTTAACCTTATATTCTATCAATATTTTATTCTAATTATTTACTCTAGTTAATTCTATGTTATTTCTAATTAATGTTAAACCTATGCTAAACCAAGTTCTAGTGATAAGGGGTTTTAGCCTGAGAGACTGGCACAGGTTTTTTGGTGACTTAAATTATTTCAATACACAATAATCATGCAAGAAGATAATCAGAAGATAAAAGAGCGGTCAAGCCAAATGATAGAAAACTGTATTAGCCATATTAAATTCGATTAAACACTGGTTTGTTTGTTTAGTACAATGAGTGCTTATCTCGAGGCGGCATATCATTCTTAAGACTTAGGCGGGACTTCTTCCTAAGACCTTGACACGTTGAATCCTGTCACAATTAACGCATCCGTATAAAGCATCCTTTAGTTTAATTATAATCTATCTTAGGGATTAAAGTAATGGTGATCTTGTTAAACCCTAGCCCATTGGGACTTTACCCACTTACTGCTTGACGACACTTTATATATTGGTAGTCTACTGTCTAAGTTTTTACCAATTGATTAAGAACGTACTCGTTGGGTCGAAGGGTCTCCTGCCAGTCGAACTAAGCTCACTAATCTAAAGGAAAAGATAGGACATTATTTGTGATCCTATTGGTCTAGATATATAAAACACGATATGGAGAGCTATCCTAGTATCTAGATCATTTTATTAGTATCACTAGACCCAGTTGAATGATAGGTCGAATATTCAAGCACATAGACAAGTATGAGGTGATAAACATAATTAAACAATCAACGATAAATTAAGAAATTGATTTTAAAACAAACCAAACATTGAATCTTCATTAAAGTGGCTAATACCCAAGGGTATTAGCCCATAACCATTGTAATAATACAAGTATAATCAAACAACCAAGGTAAACTAACCGAGTTAACGAACGATACCAAAAATCAAATGATTACAAGAGTATAGGAATTACACGGTGTCTTCTATGGAATTAGTATCGATGCTTGACCTTGGCTGCTCTTCGTCTCTTTAGAAAATCGACTTTTATGTTTATGGTATAGAGAATATGATTAAGCACACTGAAAACTCGTTTTTGAGTCTTCTATTTATAGTCTCTGAAAATAGGTGGATACGCCGTATTGAGTAAGGTCAATACGGCGTATAGGGGTGAATCCCTTGGAGTGCGCGCTACGCTCACAATCAATCAGTAATAACTGTCTTCAATCACATTTAATGCAGGATCTTTGATTGTTTGACCAGCTGGATACGGCGTATGTATTAAGCAGGATACGCCATATTGGGTATTGAACGTACCCGTTTTCTTGTGATGTCCAGGCGCTGATACCCCGCTTCTTTGCTCGATACGGCGTATGTAGTCAGAAATAAGCAATCTTTAAATATCATCGTTTAAGCTCTAAAATGTGCGCCTTTTAGCTTGTCTTAACAATGTACTCCATAATTACTGCAATTAACAAGTTTAGGTAATTAAGTAATAATTCTTGCAATAATTATATAAAAGTGGGTAATTTACTTGGGATAAATGATGCTATAAAAGTAACGTTATTTGATGTCATCAAATATCCCCCCACTTGAATCCTACTTGTCCTCAAGTAGACTCTAGCAATTTACTAAAAATGTATCCCAACCGAAGTTAATGATTTTTCCTTTAAGCATTCTTTTATTAAACCACTTGTACAAAACAAAGCACCTCACGAAATATGGGAAATGAAAACACTCATATGACTCTACTAATCTAGAGTGTAACATTTAATGGGTACGCTCAATTGCTCAGTCATGATTAGTTTCTATCATATGCTTGGCAAGGATACACATCTCTACCACTAGAGCTAAGGAGTAACAAGTTCAAAAAGGTAAATTAGGTTTATTTTAAAGGCTTATAAGGGTTGGTCATTCTAACAATCCTTCACCAAAAATACCGCACCAACAAGGCAGTTGAATCACACATACATAACCGTAATGACAGAATAGAAATGTGTGATCCCATCACATCCTTATTCGAGTTTAACTAATGGTTAAGACGAAGAATGATATAGGGTATGGATCTTCTAACTTTCACCAAAAGTAATAAACAAACAAGGTGGCTGAGTTACACATACATGGCCATAACAATGGAATAGACATGTATGACTTGATCTCATCCTCGTTCGTCAAAAATTAATAAACCAACAAGGCAGCTGAATCACACCATACATGGCCGTAATGACGGAATAGACATGTATGACTCGATCTCATCCTCATTCATGTAAAACCTAAGGTTAATTGTTAGGAAAAGGAAATAAATTGTTGTTAAATAAAATTCACAAAATAAATAGATTAATCGTTTTCAAACGACTTTTTGGTCGTTCTATATATATCTTGTGTTATTGATCTGAGAAGTAACACGCCCCGGACCCTCATTCTGTTGCGACCCAATTTGGGGGTGTTACAACTTTCTTTTTTATTTATGTTTCTTGTTTGACAATAAACTTTGGTTAAGAAAGTATCAATTTCTAATCAATTATAAATTTAGTAAAATAAATGTAAAATCAATCTTCATTTAGATTGATTCTAGTTTTTCTATAAATAGTGGGTCTTTTTGTTTGTATAGTTATATCTTTTGAGTTTTGATGATAATAAAAGCTTTCGCTTGGATCGAGTTCTATCGATCCAATTGTTCTTTTAATTCGTATGTTGTTCGGCCGTTAAAGAACCGCATCAAAACGTCTCTATCATAGAATGACAAAGACAACCTAAGTTGGCGTTTCCATAACGGTCAACTTCCCAATCATCCCTATTTATACATACTTTTACAAGGATAGTGGTGATATCGGCCACTTTATAAAAAACTATACATCGTTGATTTTTACAACGTATCAACGAATAATTGATCTACCAAGTAATTTATTAGTTTAAGTTCAATGAACCGACTATTTAACTTTCCTTCTCTTTTTTGCTGCAATTTTCTATTTTTCCATTTTTTTCAACATAACAATACGAATCTCGGTGTAGTTTCACCGTCTTCACCATCATAATTTATCCGGATAATTTTATTTAAACACTTCATCTTCGGACATAGAACATAATTGCGAAAGTAGCAAAATACACGAGCTACATACTTTTACATTCCCATTGCATTGTGCAATTTCCCTACCTAATCAAAGATAGAAAATTTCACTTTGACACAGGAACTACAAAACTTTACACAAAAGAAACTAGCAACTTTGATTAAATAGGCTTAATCTACAAGGTAGGCTAAGGTGTAAAGGTGTAACGAAATAAACATTTTGGTTTGAAAAAGACAGGAATAGCTCAATAGGTTTTTCTAAGGTATCTTACTCTTATAATGAGAGTAAGCAAAGGGTTATACAGGGGGTTAACAAACCAGTGTAGTTAGTTAGTATCACAACATATACGCTTTTTGGTGTATTTCTAGAAATTTACCAGTTAAACATGTTACTCCATCTAAGTCCATAGTACTCATTATTATTGTCTCGAGTGATATACCAAGCGAAGTTCTAAAGTCCACTACATCACCGGCACACTCATAATTTTATGGAATTTTTGGTAAACGTTTGGAAACGAAATATGCTTAATTCTCACAATTTGTCATTAAGGGTTATTTGTGCGCGAGGTTATGTAACTAGTAATTTTTTACAAAAGTATGCTAATTTTTTTTAATTTGCATAATTTTAAGCATATAGCATATTATTTGTAAAATGAAGGACAAGTAGGCGTTCTAATTCTCCACCCCCTACTTAAATTATACAACATCCTTATTGTATAGATAAAACATGTAAGGAAAATGGGAAACAGAATTAGAACGAGGAACTCCCCTGATATTTTACTCGAGATGATTCTCCAATTTGAGTTCTTGAGCAAAAGTGTGTTGAAGAGGCGTCAGAATGCCAGTATGAGTTCAACACACATCTTTTTCCAGAGTATACCATCACCAATTCGTCGATTTCTTTACAGCAAGGTCATGCATAAAAGTTTAGAAGACAAAACGTGCAATTCCTATCTTGGTTTTACAATGGTTACAATGCAGAAAAATAAACACACATACTATACAGGGGGTAAATATGCCGTATCCTAAACCCAAGGATACGCCGTATTGCATCCTGTAAAAACAAATGTTTTAAAGTTGCATGAATTTAAATACAAAAATTAAAGAGTGATAACGTCTAGACATGTCCATACGCCATATCCATTAGGGTTCGATACGTCGTATGGAATATCTAGGAAGACAGACTCGACAAACGATTTAAAATAAAAGAAAAACAATTAAAAATAGTCGGGTTGTGTCCCGGTAAGCACTTTTCTTTTAGCCAGTCTTTAAGTTAGATTTTTTCCTTTCAGCTTCATTCATACTTTGCCTTTGTCACGAGCCATCCCTCATCCATAATGCGAAAAAGTTCTCGATAAGCTTGACATGCATCAATGTTGGTTCTTAAATGGTCAAAGTGCTCGTGTTCTTTAATGGCAACATACTCATCAACAACATCGAATGAGTATTTCATCATCTTGAATCTTCTAACTCGGCATATTGATGGATCATGATGTTCCTTCTTATGTTCCTAACTGTCTTGAGTGTCACCTGCGTTGTTTGCTCCATAATTCCTACCAAATATATGGTTAATATCAAGATAAGGGTCATAAGTGTTTTTAAGTTTGGCATTCGCATATGGCCCTCGGCTATGATTTTCCTAACGAGTAAATGGGGCATGTTCATGAGTATTTAATTTCCACCAACATTCCTCCAGTTTTACTAATACATCATGATCTAGTTCGTGGAAGTTCTCAAAACTATTTTTCAACCATGCGCAGAATTTCATCACTCCGAGAGTTGCATCCCCCCATGATTCTTCAAATCTGGCCTTATGTATCAAGGCTTCTTCTTTCAGTACTCCATCAGCCAATACATCATACCACTTGTAATCTTGGAAATAAGTCATGCATCCGACTCAAACCATCCCGGGTAGTTCTCTACCGTTGAAAAATCCGTCTATATCTACGCTACATGTGGGCCATTTAACCTTCATATTTTTGAAACAATATGGTTCACATATATGATCACACAGTTGATATGGAACCCTGTTATCCGACCATGGTTCCTCATGATCCCTCGTCATTTTATTATTCAACCTGTATTCGTGCTCCTTGTAAGTCCTGATTTTTTGGATATCGAAAGTGAACAAATTTGCGTCAATCTTAAGGAGATAGTTGAATTTATCAAATGCTTTGCATAAGGGTGTCTTGAAGTCAAATAGGTTGCCTTTGATTTTAAAGATTTCAGCAATATTGGCGGGGTTATCATCTTCATCAGCTTCTATCTCATCATTGTTGTAAGAAAGATGGTAGAACTTTTGGACGAACTTTTCTACCAAATATTCCCAAGTAGTTACTGAGCTAATATAATCTTTTTTAAACCATTCACTTGCGGCCCCCACAAGTGAGATAGGGAAGACGCTAACCCTAAATCGATCATGACCCACACCTTTTATTTTTAGTGGCTTAACTACTTTGAGAAAATTTTCAATGTGTTCAACCGCGTTTTCTCTAATTGTCCCATTGAAAGTGTTACCACGTATTTTCACCAAAAATGTCCCTTGTATTTCAAGGAAACTCTTCTCGACCATTCTTCCTTTGTTATCATCTGAGAGGAAGTTCTTTCGGGTAATGTAAATATAATTAGTTAGATCGTTATCCAATCTGAGGGAAGTTCTTTCGGGTAACAGAAATATATTCATTTTGATATGGTTTTGCAATCGTGATTTCCTTTCTTCGTTAAACTGGTTTCCTGAGAATAAGCACAGACGATCAGTAGGATGTGCCCTCAGGGGAGAGAACACAGAAAACACGAAATCGATTACGAAAAATCATGACTGCCACTGTATTAGGTGATCGATACACCATATTCAATTGATTTGAATACGCCATATGGATCTTCTGAAGGTCAGTACGTCGTATTGAATTTGCAAAATACGTCGTATTGTTTGAAAGAACAGGATACATTGTTTAGACTGTAGAAATCAATACGTTGTATCTGGGTAGAAAGTTTGATACGTCGTATCCAATTGGAGGATATGTCGTATCAGGTGGTCTACCAGAACAGAATACATTGAAAACAATTAAATAATGCAGAAATTTAAACACATAATTAGAATTAAATTATGCTAATTAAATTATCCTAAGTTAAGGGTTTAAAAAAATACTAATAAAACAAAGATTAAACAATTTTCACTCCCCAACAACGGCGTCAAAACTTGATGTGCTGTCATGTAGGTTGTATTTATTGATTACCAACTTTTAAATTTATATATAGCCGACTTATCCTAAAACAACACTTTAACGGGTAATGTACCCAGTCAAGATGGAGTTTCGTGGTAAGTAGGGTGTCGAACACTAAGAGAGATAAAGTTAACCATATATTTTATTAGTATTTTATTTTAATTAATTAGTCTAGTTAATTCTATGTTAGTTCTAATTAATGTTAAACCTATGCTAAACCTAGTTCTATTGATAAAAATAGGGGTGGTTTCAGTCTAAGAGACTAGCACACATTTGTTAGTGACTTAAATCAATTCAATACACAATAATCATGCAAGAAGATAAAAGAGCGGTCAAGCCAAATGATAGAAAACTGTATTAGCCATATTAAATCTGATTAAACGTTGGTTTGCTTGTTTAGTGCATAGAGTGCTTATCTCGAGGCAGCATATCATTCTTAAGACTTAGGCGAGACTTCTTCCTAAGACATAGACACGTTGAATCCTGTCACAATTAACGCATCCGCATAAAGCATCCTTTAGTTTAATTATAATCTATCTTAGGGATTAAAGCAATGGTGATCTTGTTAAACCCTAGCCTATCGGGACTTCACCCACTTACTGCTTGACGACATTTTATATACTAGTAGTCCACTATCCAAGTCTTTACCAAATGATTAAGAATGTACTCGTTGAGTCGAAGGGTCACCTGCCAGTTGAGCTAAGCTCACTAATCTAAAGGCAAAGGTAGGACATTATTTGTGATCCTATTGTTCTAGATATATAAAACATGATATGGAGAGCTATCCCGGTATCTAGATCACTTGGTTAGTCTCACTAGACCAAGTTGAATGATAGGTCGCATATTCAGGCACATAAACAACTATGAGGTGATAAACATAATTAAACAATCAACGATAAATCAAGCAATCGAGATTAAATAAACCAAACATTAAATCTCTATTAAAGTGGCTAACACCTAAGGGTATTAGCCCACAACCATTGTAATAATACAATTATAATCAAACAACCAAGATAAACTAACCGAGTTAAAGAACGATACCAAAAATTGAATGATTACAAGAGCATAGGAATTACACGGTGTCTTCTATAGAATTAGTTTTGATGCTTGAACTTGGCTGCTCTTCGTCTCTTCAGAAAATTGACTTTTATGTTTAAGTTATAGAGAATATGATTAAGCACACTGAAAACTCATTTTAGAGTCTTCTATTTATAGTCTTTGAAAATAGGTGGTTATTCCGTATTGAGTAAGGTCAATACGGCGTTGATGTGTTGTAGTTTAGGGTTGTTTTTTATATGATTTAAGTTTTAAGTTTATATTTTGCCGACTTAACCAAAAACAACACTTTAATGGGCAGTGTACCCGATCGATAGTAGTTTCGTGGTAAGTAAGGTGTCGATCACTAAGAGCGAGGTTAAATCTATCAATTTAATTAATATCTTGGTTATCTAATCATGTTAATTCTATTCTAATCCTATGTTAAACCTATGTCAGTCTAAATCCTAATTCTAATAGAAAAGGGGGGTTTTCAGCCTGAGAGACTGGCACGATTTGGTTGGTGGCTACAATCAATTCAAGAAATTATTACCTACGCAAGCTAATTAACAAATGATAAAAGAGCGGTCGAACTTTATATAAGAAAACGGTATTAACCATTATTAATCCGATTAGAACGTTGGTTTCTTTAGTAAGTGCAATGATTTCTTCTCTCGAGGTGGCATATCATTCAGAAGACTTAGGCGTTACATCATCCTAAGAGCTAGACACGTTAATTCTGTCACAATTAAAGCATCCGCATAAAGCATCCTTATTTGCTAATTATAATCTATCTTAGGGATTAAAGCAATGGTGATCTTGTTAAACCCTAGCTCATAGAGACTTTACCCAATTACCGCTTAATGGCAATCTATACACTAGTAGTCTACTTGTCCAACTATCCAATGTAATCAGAACATTATTTGTTGAATTATCTAGGTCACCTGCTAGTCAACACGATCAATAAACCATTAGCAATATCCAATTAATTAGTTAAGCCCGAAGCGTATCCTAGACACAGACTTAGAAGGACAATATTTATGTAACTATTATTCTAGGCGTATAAATTACTATATGGAGAACTATCCCAGAATCTAGATTCGCTTGGTCCACTTAGCTAGATCCAGTTGAATGATAGGTTGCATACAAAAGCTCGTAAACAAGTATAAATTGATAAACATAAACAAGCATACAACGATAAATCAAGAAATCGATATAAACAAATACCAAACATTCAGATCTACATATTAATGGCTAATACCTGAAGGTACTAGCCTTCAAACGTCATAATAAATACAAGAGTAATAATTTAGCCAAGGTAAACTAACCAAGTTAACGAATGATACCAAAAACTAAATGATTACTAAAGTATATGGAATTACACGATGTCTCATATGGAATTAAATACGTTGCTCGACCTCTTCTGCTCTTTGTCTTTTCTGAAAATCAGCTTTTGTGGTTTAGGTATCGAGAATATGATTTAGCACACTTAAAACTTATTTTTGGCTTTTCTATTTATAATGTTTGGATGTCGGTTCAATACGGCGTATCCAATGGGTTGGATACGGCGTATTGGGGATTTTTAGAGTAGGGACCACGTTTGATATCATCTAGAATATTATATTGATTCCATATCTTGAATACGGCGTATTGAGTCCTCTAGATATGGCGTATTGCTTTTTAATATTCTGTGGTCTTTGGTGAGTGCAGGCATGGATACGCCGTATCTTCTTGATGGATACAGCGTATTGGTCTTCAGAATAGTAATTTTCAAAATATCTTCATTTAAGCTCCAGAATGCGCGCTTTTTGCTATGTTTCACCAATTACTCCATAATTACTGCAATTCTTAAATATAAACAATTAAGTAACAATTCTTTGCAATAACTATGCAAAATGGGTTGATAACGTAGGATAAACAATGCTATAAAATAGATGTTATTTGATGTCATCAAATATCCCCCCACTTGAATCCTACTTGTCCTCAGTAGCCTTTAGAAATTTATAAAAATGTATCCCTAAGGATATTTTCCATTAAAGCATTTATTCGATCTATTACAAGTACAGAACCAAACACCTCACGAAATAGGAAGAGTCTTTAGTGTTTAAAATAAAGCACTTGCTTCCAAACACTCTAAAATAATCAAGAGTAGGTTTCCTACCTCTCAAAGTTCATAAGTGTATTGTTTCCTAAGAAGGCTCTAATTAGGAGTCGGTTAGAATGTATTGTTGAAGTTATCTACGCGTTACACCAAAACTTTGTGGTAACGATTCCAGTTCACATAGTCCCACTTATTTCTTTGAAGTGTCCTATTTTTTCTTTCAACCACACCATTTTATTGTGAGTTCGTGGAGCCAAGAAGTTATGTGTAGTTCCATTGGCATTACAAAATCTCACCAAACGCACCATGAGCAAATTCCTACCGTGTCGGTTTCTTATGACACTATTATACATCCTAATTGGTTTTGAATTTTCTTACTGAATATTTTGAATTGATCGAAGGCTTCGGTTTTATCCTTAAGGAGTCTATTCCAAGTATACCTAGAGTAGTCATCTACTATGACTAAGGTGTAGCGGTTTCCTCTATAACTCCGTACGGCGAATGGACCGAAGAGATCCATATAAAGGAGTTCTAAGCATCTAGTCGTTGAGACTATATTCTTTAGCTTTGTGACTAGCATGACTGTTTTCCAATTTTCAAGCATTACAAAAATGTTGATCAAACTTAAGCTTATGTAAGTTTCTAACTAGTTCCTTAGATGCTAATGATTAAATGAGATGCATATTAGTGTGACCTAATCTCCTTTGCCACAATGTGGAGTTTTCATCAATTATTGCAAGACAAATGTTGTATTTTGGCTTATTTCCTAATTTCATCACATATAAGCCTTTCTTCCTAATACCTCTACCTATAACTTTACCGTCCTTAGTAATTTCACTATCATGTTCAAAGAAAGTTACTCTACACTTATTATCAAATATTTTTCCTACACGTAGCAAGTTAAATCCTAAGTTATCAACATGTTCTACATTATCTATATCGAGGGAGTCATTAGAAATCGTACCTTTGCCAATGATGTTACCGCAAATATTACTACCAAAAATGGCGTTACTCATTGTTTTCCGTGTAAGTAAGAAAAGCTTTCGTTACCCCATCAATGTTTTAGAGCATCCGAAGCCCTTTAATCCATTCGTCGGGTTCCAAGTCGACTCCAAGGCATATCTATTTATATAGGATAATAACTCAAACGTTTGGTCCCCAATATCTCATGGGCCCAAAGTTGTTAGTGCTAAACATCCCATGCATTTGTTTCATTTGGTTGGGATGTGGAAATGATGAAATCATTCCCCAAGGCATGTAACTTTGATTTTGGAAATTATTCTAAGTTACGGGAAATCCATTAGGTTGATTTTGTCTACCATCATTTCTTCTTGGTTGCGGTGTTCTATTTCTAGAATAAGAGTTATTGACTCTTCTAGGTGTTTTTTTATCTAAAATTAGGTTTTGAAAAACCAACTCTGGGTTTTGACAATGGCTTATAAAATTGTTTAACTTCATTATCACTAGCAACGGTAACTTTGATGTTATTTACTATTATGTGTAATGGTGTAGGACCCAAAATAGATTTTTTGAAATACACGCTTTTCTTAGATCCAGACGTGATGACTGCTGGCGGTCCCATATTTGTTTGGGGGGTCTCTGTACACTATGGGGGCCACCCATATTTATGGGACTTCCATCAGAAGACGCCTTTTTCTGGGCTTTTACAAATTTTATTTCCTTAGTTCCACTAGATAATGCTTCAAATGAATTAAACTCTAAACCCAATTTTTCTTCGAAGGGTTTTTGATTACTTAACATTTCATTTAGACAATGTGTACTCTTTTCAAATTTAGTTAATCTTTCTCTTTAAGTTTTTCATTCTTAATTTTAAGCATATGACACTTTACACATTCGAGATCAACTCCCTTGTTTTTCTCGAGTGTTGACAATTTTTCTTTTAATTCACTAAGCTCTTTTTCTAAGCTATTTTTAGTGGCTTTTAATTTTTAGTTCTTGGTGATTATTTTTAGACTCATTTTACATAGTTTATCATATTCGTTATCTAGAGCTAAATCATCTATTGATGAGTTTTCATCACTAAAGTAAGATGAATCGGAACATACCTCATTTGGCGTTTGAGCTACGAGACATGTTTTGTCTTTGATCTTTTCATCATCTTCTTCACCGCTATCGCTCCAAGAACCTCCAACGAATGCTCTTTGGTTATTGTCTCTTAGTGGTTTTGGACATTCTCCAATAAGATGATTTGGGTCTCCGTATCTAAAGCACTTCCTTTCACCCTTGCCGTTTTTATTGTCTCGGCTTCTTTAAATGATATTTTGTCATTCCTTGGTTGTCTAATGAATCTTTCTCTTCTTTTGAAGAACTTCTTGAAGTCTCTTACCTTCGTCTTCACTTCCGGAAGTCGAACACTCCTCATCACTAGATTCCTTCTTAGCCTTTAAAGCTAGAGATCTCCTTTCTCCTTATGCATTGACTATTTCAGAATCATCTTGATGTCACCTCATGACTTTTAGGTTTCCAAGAGCTCAGAATAGATAGTGATGTTAAGTCTTTCGACTCTTCAAGCGCCGTGATCTTTGCTCTCCATTTAGGATGTAGAGCCCTAAGAAACTTTCTAACATAATTCTTGCTAGAATAACCTTCATCAAGAGCTTTTAGACTAGTAATAATAGTGTTAAATCTAGCAAAAGCAGTATCTATAGATTCGTCTTTGGAGATCACGAATTGTTCATATTGTTAAACCAAAAGGTCAATCTTATTATCTTTGACTTGGCTATTACCTTGGTGGGTGATTAAAAAAGTTCTCCAAATTTCTTTTGCCGTATTACACATGAAAATTCTTTCATATTCTTTTTTTGGAAAAGCATTGTAAATAACCAATTTGGCTTTATTATATTGGCAAGCCTTCTTTTAAGATCTTCGATGTGTTAATCAAAAGGGACAACCTAGTCAAGTTTGGTTACCAGATTTTGAATAATGGGTTAAAAATCACCTTTGGTAATAACACGCCAAAGATCTAGATCTTTTGATTTAACATATGTCTCGAATCTATTTTTCTAATAAATAAAATTATCACTTTCAAAAAGTGGGGCGTTGCTGATTGCCCTTCTAGATATTTGTTGGAATCCATAAATCGATCTAAGCTTTAAAATACAATATATTTAAAAAAATCTTGAGTGACCTTGGCTTTTGATACCAATTGTGGAAACTAGAAGGGGGTTGAATAGTTTACAAGTTTGTTTGATATTTTAAAAGTTTGCTTTCAAAATACATAGATTCAAGTTATATGTTCAACAAATCAACAATATGAATCAACAATATAAATATCTAAACTAATGCTAATTAACAATCACAATAATATATAGAGATAGAGAAAAGAACAATCAAACCAAGACGCCAAAATTTATAGTGTGGTTCGGCCTACGAAGCACCTCTTTCTCCCTACGCCACTTCCTCGAGTATCCTACCGAATTTCACTATTCAACAAGCCCCTTTAGGCGGAGAAAACCGTTACGCGTTTGCTTACGTTTTGTTCTTGACACTAAGCTAAATGTTGAGTCCTAATCTTAGCTAGAACCAATCTACCTCTTCACAAACACTACACAATCACAAGATCTACACTATCGGATTTACACATAATCCAAATCACACAATTACATAAGATAATTAAAATAGAGATTTGGTACTTAGACGAAGAGAGGAGAGGTCACTAAATAACAATTAGTTTCTTGGCGAATACAAATGTTCTTCTCTTGCACTTGATAGAAGAATGAGAGGAGAGAAGAGATTGGATCACTTGAAACAAGATCAAACAATGTTAGTGATCAGGAGATTTAGTGAGAGAAAGAAGGTTTTTAGAGAGAGAAAGTTATCTGAAAAATTCGTGCAAAGAGGTGTGTTTTTCTGCCAGCAATAGTGAAGTATTTATAGCCAGCGAATCCCAACGGTCATCTGCTGGCGGTCCTAGATATATCTAGGGGCCGCCGTGCCTATCAAGGGGCCGCCAGTAGACTATGCTCCTGTTTTTGTCTTTTTGTGAGGAAGGTTGTATCTGGTATGGAAGCTTCCATTTTGGGGAGAAAACCAGATTCAAAATTTTATTATATAAGTAAAGCATTTTCTTTTATTAATAAATATTTTTATATATTTATTTTTGTAAAAATACTTTTGTGAAAATGTAATGGTTAAGAAAGAAATATTTTCTTGATGACTAATCATGATTAATGATTTGTTTGTACATACCTTAAGTGATTAGTCTTAGAAATGGAATTTTACGATTAATAATTTGTAAACGTTTTTTTATTGTAAACGTTTTTACATTTTGTTATTATCAAAACGTTAAGATGTCGAAAAATATAAATAACGTTTTTTGACATTATTTGTATTAACACTTAATTCATTAATTATCTTAACCCATAATCACAAACACCACAATATAGGTTTTAAAATATCAATTACCCAAAACCCTCAATTTGGGTCTATGAACCCTAACTCTTAATTCATCAATTAATCAATAATTAAAGGTTACTTACATTGTAAGATCATTGCTAAGACCTATCTCTTGAATTGGGACACTTAAGCATCATCATGGATCATCATGTCTTTCTTGTTCTCCCTCCCTTTTCTCTTCTAGCTCAACACTCACACACATACAAGACCAAAATAGAGAACTCTTGAATGCCAGGGAAATTTTCTAGGATATATATTAGTTGGTACCTATGCCAATTGGCTCAATAGGTCTCTTAAGTCTTATTTCCCTTAATTTGGCCATATCAACTAATAAAGGTTATTTAATACTTAACAACTTTAGTCCTTCAAATCATACTGTTTATAAATGTGACACATTAAATTTTCTACTTCCATTTTATATATACATTGACTTATAGTTTGACTATCAGATTTGACTAGCCAATCATGAAACGCATTCAAACTACTAAAAGTCATGGCCAAACTATCTAATGGTATTTTCGCAATTAAATGCCTAAAATATGGTTTTGGGGTGTTACATGATCACAGCTGGATTGAATCCATGCAAGACGAGCTGAACCAATTCAAACGCCTTGATGTTTAAAAACTTGTTGAATATCCTATTGGTAGAAACATAATCGCAGTCAAATAGATTTGGAAAAATAATACTGATGCTGAAAACACGGCTATTCAGAACAAGTCTCGTTTAGTTGCCAAAGGATATGGTCAAGAGGAGGGAATCAATTTTGAGGAATCATTTGCACCAGTTGCAAGACTCGAAGCTGTTAGAATGTTTGTGGCATATGCGGCTCACAAGAACTTTCCTATTGATGTGTTGTAGTGTAGGGTTGTTTTTTATATGATTTAAGTTTTAAATTTATATTTTGTCGACTCAACCAAAAACAACACTTTAACGAGCAGTGTACCCGATCGGTGGTAGTTTTGTGGTAAGTAGGGTGTCGATCACTGAAAGCGAGGTTAAATCTATCAGTTTAATTAATATATTGGTTATCTAATCTATGTTAATTCAATTCTAATCCTATATTAAACCTATGTCAGTCTAAATCCTAATTCTAATGGAAAATGGGGGTTTGAGAGACTGACATGGTTTGGTTGGTGACTATAATCAATTCAAGAAACTATTACCTACGCAAGCTAATTAACAAAAGATAAAAGAGCAGTCAAACCTTATATAAGAAAACTGTATTAACCATTATTTATCCGATTAGAACATTGGTTTGTTTATTTAGTGCAATGATTTCTTTTCTCGAGGTGGCATATCATTCTTAAGACTTAGGCGTTACATCATCCTAAGACCTAAACACGTTAATTCTGTCACAATTAAAGCATCTGCATAAAGCATCCTTATTTGCTAATTATAATCTATCTTAAGGATTAAAGCAATGGTGATCTTGTTAAACCCTAGCTCATAGAGACTTTACCCGCTTACCGCTTAATGGCAATCTATACACTAGTAGTCCACTTGTCCAACTATCCAATGGAATCATAACGTTATTTGTTGAATTATCAGGTCACCTGCTAGTCAACACGATCAATAAACCATTGGTAATATCCAATTAGCTAGTTAAGCCCGAAGTGTATCCTAGACACAGACTTATAAGGACAATATTTGTGTAACTATTATTCAAGGTGTATAAATTACTATATGGAGAGCTATCCCGGACTTTAGATCCACTTGGCCCACTTAGCTAGATCCAGTTAAATGATAGGTCGCATACAAAAGCGCGTAAACAAGTATAACTTGATAAACATAAACAACCATACAACGATAAATCAAGAAATCGATATAAACAAATACCAAACATTTAGATCTTCATAATAATGGCTAATACCCGAAGGTATTAGCTTCAATCGTCATAATAAATACAAATTAATAATTTTATCCAAGTAAACTAACCGAGTTAACAAATGATACCAAAAACTAAACGATTACTAAAGTATATGGAATTACACGATGTCTCCTATGGAATTGAATACGTTTTTCGACCTCTTATACTCTTTTTCTCCTCTAAAAATCGACTTTTGTGGTTTAGGTATCGAGAAAGTGATTTAGCACACCTAAAAACTCATTTTTGAGTTTTCTATTTATAATGTCTAGAAGTCGGTTCAATACGGCGTATCCAATGGGTTGGATACGATGTATTAGGGATTTTTTGGAGTAGGGACCACGTTTGATATCTTCCATAATATTATATTAATTCCATATCTTAAAAACGGCATATTGAGTCCTTTGGATACGGCGTATTAATCTTTAATCTTCTTTGGTCTTTAGTAAGTGCAGGCACGGATACGCCATATCTTCTTGATGGATACGATGTATTGGTCTTCAGAATAGTAATCTTCAAAATATCTTCATTTAAGCTTCAGAATGCGCGCCTTTTGCTAAGTTTCACCAATTACTCCATAATTACTACAATTCTCAAATATAAACGATTAAGTAACAATTCTTTGCAATAACTATAAAAAATGGGTTAATAAACATGATATAATGATGCTATAAAATAACCTTATTTTGATGTCATCAAATAGCCCCCCCTTGAATCCTAATTGTCCTCAAGCAGCCCTTTAGAAAGTTTACAAAAATGTATCCCTAAGGATATTTTTTTTAAAGCACTTATTCGATCTATTACAAGTACACAACCAAACACCTCACGAAATAGGAAGATGAAAACATTCAAATCACTCAACTAATCTATGTGGTAACATGTAACTAATTCGCTTAATTGCTCGGACGTGACGAGTATTCTATCATATCTCCACCACTAAATCCAAGGAGTAACAAGTTTATAAAGGTAAATATGGGTTTTTGTATGGAAAGGCATACGGTTTGATCATTCTACAATCTTTCACCAGAAGTACCACTCCAACAAGGCAGCTGAAGCACACATACACACCCAAAACGCCGGGATAGACATGAGTGTTCGATCACATCCCCATTTGAATTTAACCAACGGTTAGGATGAAGAATGATATAGGGTAGGAACCTTCTAACTTTCACCAAAAGTCATAAACCAACAAGGTACAAGACATGCATACATGGCCGGAACGCCGGAATAGACATGCATGTTTATATGGATCCTCATTCGCGTAAAACTAGATGTTAATCATTAGGTGAGAGGGAAGTAAATTGTTGTTAAATAAAAATCAAGAATCAAATAGATTAAGGCTTTAAGTACAAGTTGCTAGAAACTTATTTTCCCGACCGTTATTATGACAAAGACATAGCTATTTACAACGTCTTGGTCATAGATAAAAAACAACAACCTAAGTTGGCATTCCTATAACGGTCAACTCCCCAATCATCCCAAAACTTTACATACTCTACAAGGTAAGTGGCGGATAGCTCCACTTTTGACAATACTCCTATCATCGTTGATTTTTGTCGACGTATCAACGAATAATCTATCCTTCATGTGATTCCTTCGGTAATGATCTTTCGTGAAACGATTATGTTCAAAATTTCTTTTTTTTCATATCTTTTTACCAACTAAACTTTAAATCACGGTGTAGTTTCACCATCTTCACTTTCATAATAATTCTGGATAATTCCTTCGGTAATTTCTTCGTTCTTCGGATTCACCATTAATTGTGAATGTAGTAAAATCACATGAGCTTTGACTACTAGTATACATTCCTATTTGCAATGTGTAAATTTCCAACCGCACCAAAGATAGAAAATGACACAAGACTCGGGAAATACAGACTTTACACTTTAAGCAACTAGCAACTGTAAATTAAACTTAATCTAACAGGGTAGGTTAAGGTGTAAGGGTGCAACGAAACAAATAATTGGTGTAAATTCTTAAAGGATTGGCTCTACGGTTGTTCTAGTGGATCATCACTCTAAATATGAGAGTGGAAGGGTTTAAACTTGAGGTTAACTAACCGGTGTAGTTAGTTAATAAACAACATGCATAGGTGATTTGGTTGTAATCCTAAGATTTACCAATTTAAAAAAGTTACTCCAATAAATCCATAATACTCATTATTGTGGTCTCGAATAGATATACCAAGCCAAGTTCTAAAGTTTACAACATTACCTGCACACTCATATTTTGTGGAATTTGGGTAAACATTTAGAAACGGAAAGGTTAAATCCTCACAATATTCTAACAAGGGTTATTGTGTGCGGGTTATGTAACATGTAATTTCACAAAAGTATGCTTGAATTTTTTTTAAATTTGAGCAGAATTTTTTTTAAATTTGAAGCCTTTTATTGTGCAAAATAGGACAAGTAAACATTCTAATTCCATCTCCCCACTTGAATTATACAATGTCCTCGTTGTATATGTAAAACATTAAATACGGGAATTTAAAACTAATTAGAATGAGAAACTCCCCTGATATTTGCTCGGTACATTCTCCAAGTTGCGTTTATGAGCAAGATCGTACGTTGAACAGCCGTCTTGAGGTTTCAAGACTCCAACACTTCAAGATTTCCAAATTTGTAAATACATCACCAATATCGTTGATTTTTCTTTCATGAGGTCCTGTGTAAATTCTCATAAAACAAATGCAATTCTATCTCCGTGTATTCGTTTGGTTAGACTCGAAATAAATACTTAAAACTATACAGGAATTCGATACGCTGTATCCATTCCCCAGGATACGCCATATTGATACCTGTATACGCTGTATTCATTTAATGAATACGTCGTATAGACTATGCTGAAAATAAAGATTGGATATAGTCGATATGCCATATCCATGGAGTTTGGATACGCTGTATAGACAGTATGGGAAGACAGACTCGATAAAAATTGAAAATACATTCCGGGTTGTCTCCCGGCAAGCACTTTTGTTTACAGAAAAGTCTTTAAGTTAGACTTGCCCCAATTTAATCTCATCCTTATAAAATAATTTGGGGTCGAACGGGATGCCAAATGGCACATACAAATTCTTGATTAGGAAAATGAATGACATCTCTTTGTTAAGATGATTCCAAGTCATGATATTAAAATTTAATTCCTTGATAAAAATTACAGTTTTGAAAATTTTATTAGATGTATCATGACTTGCTTCCAAAAGCTTATTTGACCCATGTGCGTAGGCATCAACATCGATATTTATTACATCAGGTAATGGTTTGACAGATAAATCCCCCGAAGAGTGTTCAATATCGACTTTATTATCATCATTGTCCTTATCCGATTTTGAATCATTTGGATAAATTACGTTAAAAGGAAATTGATCATTAAAGTTTAAAACGTTTTGTTCCTCTTCATCACATTCGGACAATGATGTTTCATCTTTCAAATTAAATTCATCGATATGTTGAGGGTTTAAAATCGATTCAGTTAATAACTCTGATTTATACGTTTGAGCATCATTGTAAACAATGGCTGGAAATTCGTTCTCAAAATCTTTAAAGTAGTCTAAATCATCTAATTTAGACGTGTTAGGTCTTGTTTATCTTGAATCATACATGATCATCAATGAAATCTTAGAGAGGATAGTAGAGGAAGGCATGTATTTAATTTTCAAATTTTATAAAATGGAGGGAATGAGGAAAAGATTATTACAAGGCTTAACCCCCTAATAGTGATTAAGAGGGGTATTTATAAGAGAGGGAAAGAAGCTTCCCTTCCTTTATATTTCTAATGCTTCACTTCAAGTCCCTAGACTTTGGTAATTATGCTATTTCTTACTTTTAACATAATAAACCTTATTACAAGCTACATTATTCTTAACAAAATAAAGACTAATGACTAAATATAATAAAACCACATAATCGACACTTTTCTTGAACCTAACAATCTCCCCCTAAGGGTCGATTATTCTGGGCATTCCCTTCGTGGTCCAAGTGGTCTTCCATTTACATACATCTCCCATCTTCTCATCTGGTTGCGATACTTCAATCTCACTTCAATTTCTTCTTTAGACAATTTCAAATACTCAACCTCATCTTCAGTAAGATCTCTTTGTTTATAGCCATACTTAACATCATTATTGTAACTCTTTAGACCTTCTAATACTATGTTTAGTGTTGCATCATAAAACTTATGAATCTTTGAATGTCTCATCACTCTTTTCTCTTTCTTTCTATCCTTGTATATTATTCCATGCACGGGCTCATAGATGATGGAGACCATTTTGTGTTTTTTAATTCCTAGGAAAGATATTGTTGGTGCAGTAAGATTAACCTTCTGTTGATAGCTTTCTATTCCAAGTTGAAAGTCATGCACTCTCTCCCATATCACTAAGCTTCTGACAAAAACTGATAAAGACCACAGCAGACCTGTTTCTGCATAATTAGGTACCTTGTCATTCATGATCAGCAAGTAGATATCCTCAATATCATTCTTATTGAGATTCTTGTAATCAGACTCGGTAATTAACACTATGCACTCATTGGCTCTTCTTGCAACTATCTCTATGATGAACTTGTGTTCATGGCCTAGTTCCCAGTACGTCTTGATAACTTGAATGATATTTGAATTTGAACAACTTCCTTTGGTTTTCTAGGCTCTTTCTGCCTCTTTATGTAGAAGATCTTTGCATGAGGATTCTTCTAATGTTTAACACCATACCGAGCAAAAGGATTAAATTTCTTTACATACTTATTCACCCATCTGGAAGTCCATTCTTCGATATCAACATCATTCAAAATAATTGCAGGAAACTTGTGAAGTGACAACATTATCTTCTTAGGCCTTAAATTTCCTTTCTTCAAATACAAAAGATCTTGATTTATCAGAGATAATACTAGAGCTTCAGGATCTCTCTAACAGCTTTGAACTAGAGGTGTGATCTTTTGTGGATGTGAAGATGCAAGAATTTCCTTTATGCTTTCCCAAACAATGTCACTTTTAAATAAATTCTTCATCTGATCAATATGATATTGATGCTCATCTCCTGAAGTACATCTTTGTCTCAACATCTCATCAGCAATTTTCTTTAGCTCTGCCTCATTAATAGTCAGTGACACTTCTTCCATAATGTCTTGTGATACTTGCTTCGTTGGTATTTCATCATTATCTAAAGCATACAACTCAGTCCAAAAATCATAATCATCAACTTGCTCTTGATTACCTGAAGATGATGGACTTTGTTCACTTTCATTAACCTGTCCAGACGACTCTCCAGTCACATATGCTTCATACTTAGATGTCTTCTGCCGCTTTGCACTATTCTCCCCCTCAGGAGGATCATCATCATGAGGGTCGTCCTGATCTCTTAGGCGAACGACATAAGTTCTACAAGTAGTTTGAGGTACCTGAAAATGTCTCAAATTTCATCTGAAGTGTCAGCCATATTGCTATTTTGTGTTGCTGTAACTGAGGATTGTTTTTCATTGAAAGATACAGTTGATATTGTTATTCAGGAACATATATTGTTTGTGGTTGAGCTGGATGAACATGTTGAATATGTCGAGACATATAATTTCTTACAGACTTATCAACCAAAGAAGGAATGTGATTATCAATTGCTTGTTGAATTTGTGATGAAATTTCAGCCTGTAATCTCCTACGCTCCTGTAACATGGCTTTAGCAATCATCTTATCAGTCTCTTCTTTATTCTGTGTATTTCCAAAGTAGCCGTTTTGCATCATTCACTGGAACTTTAACCTGCTCAGGAACTTGCTTCTCTACTTGCTCCTTGATATGCTTATCTACCATCGTGGGTAGAGATTCAACCATTACTTCCTAGAGATGATCAACAAGAGTATCAAATGACTTCCTTGACAAGAACTTTGCTTTCAGATGTTCAAACAAATATCCATAACGTCCTTGTAACTCCTGAAAGAAACTCTTGTAACATTTGAAACAAGCAGGTTTGGCTTTGAATAATGATGGAAGTCAGTTTATGGTAGATAACTTAATGTTGAGTGAACTTGATGATGGTGTAGTATCAGTTTCTGTCAATTCCTGGAGTTTCTCAGTATCCGAAGATACAAGATCAGTATGAATCCTAGGAGATCTAATTGGTGTGGGGGATGGTGTACTCCTAGACTCCTCTACAATCTTCCCTTTCTCCCTTCGCTTTAATTCATACACCTCATCAGTTATTTCCTCTTCTTCTTTATTAACATTCACAGGTATTATAATCAGCATTAGTGATCTCCACCTTCGGACTTTCCTTATCACTCCTAGGCTCTAACCTAGTGCCGAGAATATTTTGTTCATCATTCCTAGGGTGTAAACTATCATCAATAACATTCTCTGATCCTTCCACCATCCTTCTTGCTCTTCTCGACTTTTGTGATCAGCAAGACTTACTTGTAATGTTTCTTGTAAGATCATCTCATCTGCTTTATCAGTAGTTGGCACTGGAGCTGGTGGAGTTAGACGTGTAGATTTCCTTTTAGGAAG
>BQNB010056355.1:0-32668 GCA_026074375.1 Tanacetum coccineum | reverse complement strand
CAAAAATATACTTTTATTATCAAACTTATGATAAAATGTAGAAAAACGTAAGTGTCGAGTTTAGGTCAACATTTTTAGTTATTGGGTCAACATTGATGTGTCGGGACACTAAAAGACGGAACATACTAAAGGATGAAATACAATAGAAGACAAAATACACTAAAAGACGAAATACAATAAGAGATGAAGTGCACTAAAAGACAAAATACACTAAAAGATGAAATACACTAAAAGACAAAATACACTAAAAGACAAAATATACTAAAAGACAAAACACACTAAAAGACAAAAGATACTAAAAGACGAAATGTACTAAAAGACAAAATACACTAAAAGATGAAATGTACTAAAAGACAAAATACACTAAAAGACGGAATATTTTCTAAGATGTTTTGAAGTGTCGAGACTTGTCAAAACTTATAACTTTCGAAAGTACGTTTTAAAAAGGGATACGCCGTGTCTACTCGTGCTCGGATGATCAGTTCTTGCGTTAAGCGTTATTCGTTGTACATCATTCTTAAACGACGACTATATGATAGGTTGTCGCTAGAACCGTGAGATTCGTTTTCACTTGATTGATTCCTTTTGATCCACTACCCGTATAAGGTGAGTTCATAGCCCCACTCTTTTACTCGTTTTGACTAAATGTTTTATAACTTGGGGTGAGAAACATTGCTTGTTTTTAAAACTAGACACAAGTACTTTGCGTGAGATTTTCTCTGTTTACGTGTTGCCTGTAACATTTCTCATTTTTCGTGTCATTGTACGACTATATTAATGATCACTATTTTATTTTAGTCCGATACGCGTTTACTTTTAATAATTACTTTTAAGCTAAACCGCGTAGACTAGAAATAACCAATAAATGTAAACGGTCACCAAATAAATTAAGGTTTTCATCAAACAAGTGAGGAATAATTATTTTAAGAATAATTATGTACTTTGCGTATTTTATTTTTATTGGTCACGTAAAAAGGTTACGTTTCGCGATAAAATACATTTGGACGCACCCCGGAAATGCCTAGACTTACCTAGACTCAAACCAATACCCACTTTGAAAACTTAAAGTCGAAATTTAATCAAGTCTTGTACATATATCACATTAATGCCGAATATAGGCATGAAAACCCACAAGAAATCGTCCTTGGTGATTTAGTTTACTAGCAAAATCTTACTAATGATCCTTAATGGTACATGTACAAACTCTAGGCAATTAATTTTGTGTCCTAATGGTCCCCTAATAATCTTGGCACATTGGGTAATAACCCAAATTCCCCTTTGGACCTCTTGATACCGCGGTTAGCAAGGAAAGAACACCAAACCCATAAGATTTTCCTAGCTAAGTAAGTATCTTGTACAACTCTAGCTCATTAAAACATGTACTTAGTGGTTTAAGATAAAACCATGTGTAAGTAACTAGAGATCCTTAAAAACCACATAATGGCCCGATTTCTAGTTGGTTTAGAGCTTAGGAAATCTAACAAGCACTCTTGCCTATAAATATGTTCCTACTCATACACTTAGACTTTTCTTAAACTCTCACACACCTCAAACTCTCCCTCTCTCTTGTTCGGGATATATAAACCGCAACCAAGCACCCTCACACTTCCACTTCGAACCAACAAGTAACCACAAGGAATTATTCGAGCCAAGGGTGGGTTGTCTCGATCGTATACACGTTTGGATTAGCACTCTACACGTCTAAATACACCACAAGAGCTAGGACCCTTTGTAAGTCGAACTAACACTTTTATAAATTCTTTACTACTCACTATGGGTTAGACTTAGTTAATATGTCACATATATAATTAGTATGCTAGCATGAGTTTACATATTATAAATAAGGACGGGTGTAAGTGCTAAACATGAAAGACCAAACAATGTGACCTAGTAACGAGTAAGGGTTGGGAAACGTTCGAATATAAGGAAACTTACACGTAAACTTTTATTGTAAACAAGCTAGGACGACTTAGGAATGTGTACGCGACCCTAAAAGACACTTGCATGTGAAACCCGACGTGTACACAAGTCAAATACTCGGCATATTATCGCTAGGGCTCTTCGAATAACCATATAAATGGCTAAGGGAGGTAACGGGCCTCAAAGGACCCGTAGCCAGTTACACAAGCCCACCGCGAGCCCAGCGCAAGCCCGATGCAAGCTCATAAGCTACAATAAGCCTAAACGGCTTATTCATGTGCTTATACGCGGCTTATCAAGTTCAAAATAAAACTAAGAAAACGATATTATATTTAATGATCTTCATGTTTTGATAATAACAAATATAATATCATACTACGTAAATTTTTACGTAAACAAGTTATTTAGTCGAAAGTTTACTGTGGACGAACTGACAAATACTTAAGGTATGAATATGGCATTTTTAAACCTAGTTAATGATCAAAGAAAAATGTTATCATTTGCATAAACCTTTTCTAATCAAATGATTTAAGTTAAACATGATTAATTATAAGCTAGTTATATTAATCATGTAAGACAAAATAAGATTAACCATAAGTGGAAACAATCTTTCCAAATCTTCCCAAATCTAGAAGATCTTTCCTTATTGGTGATAAGAAATATTTTGTTCTAGAATAATCTAATAAACAAGTTTTATTAAGTACAAAATAATATTTTGTAAAGATTTGAGGTTAATCACAAAATGACAAAACCTGTCCCAGCTCCTCCAACGAATCCACCAAATACACGGGACGGATCCAGCTGATGGTGGATCTGTGGGTTGCATCGACCAGCTGTCTAGGACTGCATTTAAATTTCAAAGTGTTGCCTATAAATAGCAACCTTAAGTCTTCATTTTAAAAACAACTCTTGACAAATATTTTTACACATATCTTTTGTCTTTTTCATATTTTTTGATCATTATACTTGTTACATAATCCATTACAAGTGATCAACTCATTTAACCTTTTGGTGAAGAACACTAACAAAGACGTCAAGCTTTAAGTGTTAATAGCTTAGTTTTGTCATCACGTTTGTGATAATCATTCATCTTGTATACCTTGTGTTGTGTGTTGTGTATATCATATGTGTATGATAGGTTAGTATTTATAGGCCATAATCAAAGTTGTGTTAGATGTGTCTATCCAAATAAAACTCGGTATTTAGCTTAAGTAACGAAAAAAGTGTAAGCGACGTGACGTTTTCTCCGGCCTAAAGTAGCTTGTTGACATATTAAAGAAAACTCTCAGTTGGGTACTAGGGAGTGGAGTAAGGGCGAGGAGAGGAGCTTCGTTAGCCAAACCACCATAAATCATGTGTCATCGGTATTTGATCTTTCTATCTCGTTACTTGTTCATAATTCATAGATTACTTATTTACTTATTACATCGCTATCATATACACTTGTGTATATCTCCTGAGTTCACATAATTTGACAATCTAAGTTTTATTTTTAAAATGGAAAAAACTATTCAACCCCCCTTCTAGTTTCCACAATTGGTAATCAGAACAAAGTCACCCAGATCTTTACGTATAATAATACATTTAAAGCTTGAATCGATCTATGGATTCGGATAAATATCTAGAAGGGCAATCTATGCAAAGACCATAACTTTTTGAAAGTGATCATTTTATATATTGGAAAAATAGATTTGAAACTTGTGAAAAGATTTAGATCTTTGGCATATTACTTGCATGGTGATTTTCCCCTGATTGCCAAAAAAGAAGTACCTAAATTTAGAGGTTGTTCCTGTATGAAGAACAAGCCGATATCTAAAAAAGAAACTTACTAAGAAATAATAAAAGCTAAAATGGTTCTTTATAAATTCTTTACTAAAAAGGAAATACAAAGAATTTTTATTGTAAAACGGCTAAAGATATGCGAAATCGTTGTTAATCACACATTAAGGTAAAGCCAAGTAATGGGGGATAATAAAATTGATCTTCTTGGTTCAACAATATAAACAATTTACAACCTTGAAGAAGAATCTAATTATAAGCGGGTTTTGCTAGATTTAACACTATTATTACTGGTCTTAAAGCTCTTGATGAAGGTTTCTCTAGCAAGAACTATGTTAGGAAGTTTCTTAGGGCTCTACATCCTAAATGGAGAGCAAAGGTCACGGCGATTGAAGAATCAAAAGATTTGTCATCACAGCCCCCTATACGAGCATATCGGCACTCTAGAAACATGTACATGAAGTTGTCATGGAAAAGGATTCTGAAATCTATAGAGGCAAAAAGGAAAGAGTTAAGTCCATTGCCTTGAAAGCTAAGAAAGAGTCTAGTGATGATGAAACTTCGACATCCGGAAGTGATGACGAAGAATATGCTATGGCCGTAAGGAACTTTTAGAAGAAAGGGTAAACTTGTTAGGCAACCAAGAGAAGAAAAGAAGTCATTCCGACAAAGGGATGAAAAGAAAGGAAAGATTGACCAGAAATGACTTTAGATGCGAAGATCCAAATCAATCTCATTGTCGATTGTCCAAAACACCTCGCAACAAAGAATCAATAAAGGGCCTTTATTAGAGGTTTCATGAAGCGATAGCGAAATATGACGCCGAAAGACAAAACTAACGATGAAACTTGATCTCAATGGGCTCAATCGCAAATGAATTACCCTTAACTCTTCTATTATATGATAACTGGCGTCTTCTCTTGATAATGAACTATTCAATAGAATACGTATAGCTTATGTAAATTAGCTTAAAAATCATTAACTTAGAATAAAATTATAAAAACAAAAAGATCTTTTAGAAAAAGAAATTTTAGAATTGAACGATAAAATTAAGAAACTTGAGAGAAGTAAAGAAATTGATATTACGTGTAAGTTATGTCAAGAACTTAAGCTAGAAAACGCCATACTTAAGGAAACTCAAGTTAAGTTTGTAAAATTTGATAAAAGCGCTAATTCACTAAGAGAAATGTTAAATAATCAAAGCATCTAGATTTTTTTATTGTTAAAAAAATAGGTCGTAGGATTTGATAGAAGTAAAAGCTTCAACAAGCGGAAACCAAACCCATGAGTTTGTTATGGTCGTCCGCTGATAATGCAACAGATGTATCCATTATAAAGTGCAACAGATCCCACCATACCTGGAACCTTGAATCACATAGTATTGCTAAAAAAGTGGCAGAAAACCCATTTTTAGTCCACCAAAAGTCTTCGAGATCCGGATTTTGGTCATTACTAGGAAGAAACTAATACATAATAGAATTGAAGAGTCAAAGAAACCGTCTTTAAAACCATCACTTGTCTAGGTCGAAAACACATTCACCTAGAAGAAAGATCTCTTCTCAACTAAGATACAACACCACCTTCAACTCTAGAATAAACTCCTAGAAGAACCAATTCACCAAAACCTCTATCCTATGAATTGGAACAACCATCAAAGTCAAGCCTTTATACATATGGGAAATTGTATCCCATTTCAATATCCCAATCAATTGCAACAAATGCAAGGGATGTACAACACTAACATCTTTGGACCCATGAGATATTGGGACCAAGACGCTTGAATTTAATTTATGTAGACAATAGGTATGCTTGAGAACATACTTAGAACCAGATGAATGGATTCAAAAGATAGTAGTTTGCTACCAACATATGCTGATAAACAAAAGTCTATTCTCTACCTACAAAGCATACGACGGAGGTAATGTTATCTTTGGAAGTAACTTAAAAGGAAAGATCACAGGCAAAGGTACGATCTCAAATAACTCTCTTACTATATCTAATGTAGAACGCGTAGACAACTTAGCGTTTAACTTACTTAGTATCGGTTAAATTTGTAACAATAAGTTAAAGATCTTATTCAACAGAAGAAGAAAGTGACTATAAAAAAAAGATGGTAAAAAATCATAGGAAACGAATTATGAAAAATGGTTATACGTAATAAAAATGTAAGAAATAAGTCTAGGACAAACCATGTCTCGCCACGGTAGTTGATAACTCTACCTTAGTGCATAAAAGCATTGGTCCATACGTAAATATGTGTTTATTCAATCTTTGCATCTAAAGAATCATTAGAAACTTAACCTAAGCTAAAACTTGATAAACATTTTTTGAGCTCATGCAAAATTAGGAAGCAAGCTCATTCAAATCATAAATCTATAAAATATGTATTCCATAAATATGTTAGAATTAATACATAGGGACCTTATTTGGTCCGTTCCGGCAATTAAAAGCTATGGAGGTAATTTATACACCTCTAGGAGAGTAGTAGATATATTCTTAGGTATACATGGACAAGATTTCTAAAACTAAAAAAAAGCTTTTAAAAAAAAAAAATTTGAATAATAAGTAGAAAATTCAAAACCAACTTGGTAGTTCTGTAGGTCGCTATTAGAACAGATCATCGTCGGAATTTGATAATGAAGAACAATTCGGAGTTTTATTGAGATGCACAAGGCATTACTCTAATTTCTCGGCTCCACGTAACCCCGCAATCAAAAGGGTAGTAAACAAGAAAGAATATAACCTTACAAGAACGTCCTAGGACTATGCTTAATGAACAATCCATTCCACAAAAGTTTTGGTGTAATGACGTTGATACGTCAACTTATATAATAAATAGAATATTAATTCGACAAATACTAGGAAAACCCCCTTATAAAATATTTAGAGGTAGGAAACCCTCTTTAGAATATTTTAAAGTATTTGGAAGCAAATGGCTATCGTTTTGAATAACTAAATACATCCTAACCAATTTTGACCCAAAGTCATACGAAAGGTGTTTTTTCTTCTAGGATAATTCTCAAAATATAAAGCTTAAGTAGTTGTTAAATAAAACATACCAATGAAATCGAAGAATCACTCAACGTGACATTCGATGAAAGTCCTCCTCCTACCAAATTATTCACCAAAGGTTTGATATGGGTTGGTGAAGAAGAAGCTATTAAAAATTATACCAAAGTAGTAAATAATAATAAATAGAAGAATAGTCGATTAGAGTTGACAAAGTCGTTAAATAATAAGAGTCCTTAAGGAATAAAACCACTAGATCAAGTCATAGAAATATTAATCAAATAACCTTAAATCTCCAAGCCCAAAATAATTAATTTCTTTTATTTATATCTACCATAGAACCTAAAATATTCAATCGGCATTAAAAGATAAAGTTGGCGGAACTAGGTAAGAAGACCTACATAATTTATAGCTAATGAAGTTTGGATTGTGGATCCTCCACCCTAGAGTCGCAGTCCGTCATAGGAACAAAATGAGTCTTTAGAAATAAATTAGATGAAAATGGTATATTGTCTAGAAATAAGGCTAGGTTAGTGGCACAAGGATACAATCAACAAGAAGGTATAGATTATGATGAAACATATGCTCTGGTAGCTAGGTTAGAGTCAATTAGAATACTTTTTGCTATTGCTTGTGCAAATGATTTTAAATTATACCAAATGGATGTAAAAATTGCTTTCTAAGAATCTAACACGGTTTTATAAACGAAGAGGTTTACGTTGCTCAACCTCCGTGTTTTATTGATTTTGAAAGACCAAATTATGTTTATAAACTTAAAAAGGACTTTGTATGGTCTTAACAAGCTCCTAAGGCTTGGTATATAGACTAAAGCTTTATTGATAAAAACACGAGTATTAAATGGGAATGGTCGATAACACACTTTTTACTAAGAAATCAAAGTCACATCTTATCATTGTTAAGATATATGTCAATGATATTATATTTGGTTCCACAAGTCAAAACTTGTGTGATGATTTTGTAAAAATCATGCACGACGAGTTTGAAATGAGTATGATGGGGGAGTTGAACTTCTTCTTGGGTCTTCAAATAAAATGAATGGAAGACGGAATATTTTTCAATCAATCCAAGTACATCAAGGAGATGTTAAAGAAGTTCGGATTGAAGATTCCAAACCCAACAAACAAAACAGGACTTTGATGATTAACGGAGATCAAGCTCACTAAGGACGATGAAGCCAACTCCGTGGATAGCACTAAATATCGAGGTATGATTGGTAGTTTACTTTATTTAACCGTAAGTAGGCCCAATATTATGTTTAGTGTTTGGTTATGTGCTTGTTTCCAAGAAAATCCTAAGACTACCCACTTAGAAGCCGTTAAGCGTATATTTAGGTATGTTAGAGGAACTATACATTTAGGTTTATGGTATCCGAAAGGAACCAGAGTAGAAACTATAGTTTATGCCGACTCCAACCACCGTGCGTTACCGTTGATCGTAAAAGCATTAGTGGAGTTTTGTACGTTCATGGGAATGATTGTTTGACATCTGTTTCACTAAGAAACAAACAATCCTCTTAACTATGCATCCATGATCGATCCGAATATGTCTCGCGCCAAGAAGGATGTCAACAAGCACTATGGAAGAAACAAGCTTCTCATCACTACACATAAGCCATCGACGATCCTTTGTCGATTATGTGCGATAATAAAGGCGCTATTGACTTAAGTAAAAACCCGATACAACACTCTATAACTAAACATATAGAAATCTATTACCACTTTCTTCACGATAACGTCTAAAAGGGCAACATTCTAATCGAGAAAGTTGCATCCAAAGATAATATAGCCGATATTTTAACTAAGCCATTAAAACGTGAAGTATTTAATTATTTAAGATTAGGATTAGGAATGATGGAACTCATCATGGATAGCGATCCTTCATCATCTGAAAAATAATCGTAAACTGAAATCTAATGAAGTAATTAATCATTATTCAAAGGATGTTAATTCTCATTACAAGTTCCAATTACAAAACCTCTGATTATGAACATAATCAAGATTAGAATTTTACAAGATAAAGAAAATATCAATAAAATAACCATAGATATTTTCAAAGTCTACATGTATGGTCAATACATGAAATTACGAAATCGATTGAAAAAGACGAAAAGAAGAATCATCGAATTGCAATTCATACTTGCGTTGACGATGCTTTGTTGAGTCTTAATGTTCATAAATGTTTGTGTTATTAGCAATGGTCAAATTTATGCTAAATGTTAACACTCTCCTAGTAGGATCGACTACGTTGAAATTCCATTAGGAAATTCACGACAAGTTGCAACGGTTCCGCTCAAAACTTGAACGTCCGACTCTAAAAAATAAAACAAACTACTCCTAAAAGTAATAAAATAACGACACTCTAAATTGCCAAAACACAACACCTTGTCTCAATTTGCTTAAAAATCAACTCTGCCCAAATTTTTAGACACCTGCGATCTACGAATCCATAGTAGGGAGATCCGTATAACAACTCAAAATTTTCATCAACCTATTTTACTATGATCACAATTGTACGGGGAAATTTTTCGCTTTATTACATTACTTGCATCTCAATATATAATGTAATTTGCATAACTAAAGTAGACGAGCTCACGCAAGCTATCTATGGCAATCATGTCTTCATATATGTCAAGCAAACATCATAACATGTCAAGTCAATATCATAATATCCTTATTACAAAGTACATTATTCCTATAATGTACCATTCGTAACGTTATATCAAAACGGGCTTTAAACCGTTATCGTATACCTCTAAACCCTAATTCCATGAAGATTTAATATCTAAAGTGAATGTACAAGCTACTAAAGCATATATACAAGTAATATAACATTTCATTTGAAATATAAACTCCCTCCAAGTCAAAGTACAAGTCCTTAAAAGCTCAATATACAAGTCATTAAGCATGACATCTAAAATAGCCGTTTTACCTCCATTTTCATTCTAATTTCTTCACCATCACTTGTGTACAAGCTACTACACTCAATATACAATGTGTAAACCCTAATTATTCTATTCATAAACTTTCATACACATTTTTACACTCAAAACCCTAATTCAAAAGTCAGAAACCCTAACCCGAGCAAAATACTAAACCATGACCCGTTTCTTCATTTTTATCCATTGTAAACCCAAACCAACACTCAAAATAAGTTTGTAATAAACATAAAGTTACAAACATTATCATCATATTCCATCGTCATTTCATCAATTTACTTCAGCTAGATGCAAATCGAATCCAAGAAACCCTAATTGTGCACTAATTGTAACTTTTGACCCGTTTACTCATTTTCTACCCATTTTAACCCAAACTACCTATCAACTTTTGATTAAATCATAATATAAGTCTTAAGGAAATCATAACTATCATTCTTACTCAAATCATAACAAAATCCAACATAGAAACACAATTCGTCAGTGCCCTACTATAACCCGTATACACCTTTCTAGCAATTTTGACCATTTTAGAACTTTTCGCAAACAAGCCCCTTATGACTAAGCAACTTACATTCCTAATCAGTTACACACCTCTACAACAATATCTTTCTATATTTTTATAGAAAAAACTCCACAAATGCTCATTTCTTTCATTACAGCCGTGGCATCAAAAGGGTGTTCAACACCTTCTAAAAGGTTTATTTTTTTTTTTGTTTTGGGGGGGATTTCTATCCTTACATGACTCATTATGTAATCATTCCCACATCAACCCTACTAGCTGTTCCAACTAGACCTAAATCAAATCATAAGGAAACCTTGGCCTTTAAGGGTTGAAACACTATAAATAGAGTGTTAGCTTCCATTATACTCCATCCCCACTTCCTCCTCTATAACCCATTCAATAGAAGCAATCCTTTTGCTCAATATTATTCTAATAGATCCTAAGAGAGTCCCAAGAACAGAGTAACGCAAAAAGAAACCAAAGTAAAAGAAGCCCGAGAGTCGTTATTCTAGGCGTACAAAGCTAAAAGTCCCGATTTCAACCCGTTTTCAAGCTTTAAGCTCAAACCTAGGTTCTAGATGTTCTACTTATGCTCCTATACTCTTATAATGTTCATATGATCCAAAATAAACTCTTGTTAAACTTTCATAACTTAATTCATGCTCAATTTCCATATTGATCCAAAACCCGTACACCCTATAACCCAATTTCGCGTTTTCTTAAAACTAAATGTTATAATAGTTTAAATGTTGTTATATATCTATCTTCTAGCATGCTTAACCTAATTTTAACAACAACAACTTTATTGATTATTGAAGGAATTTGAACTTAAAACCCGCGCGTTTACGTTTTGAAACCCTAATTCGACCCGTTTTGCTTTCTAGCTTAACGAATCATTATTTTAAACTTGCGTTACGTTAAAACTTCATATTTTAGTTTATTATAACTTATAAATATCTTTTGAAATGCTAAATAACTTGCATGGCAATTTGGACATGTTTTGTAATTATAATCCATGCAAGGGGTATAATCCGTAACATTTCCTGACTATCTTATAACTAAAGGGCTGGAATATGTCATTTTCTATCAAGTTCTAACTATAGGTTCCTATATGTCACATTTCCAAAGAACAAGGTTTACTTGGTATATCTTTTAAACTTGAAGGACCAAACTAAGTAAAAGTGCAAACTCCGAGGGTATATTTTGCCACTTTTCAAACTCAAGGGTCTAAAATGTAACATTTTGAAAAAGAATAAAATCATGTTTAAAACCTACAAGTCATAACTATTAATTACGCTCTCGTTGCTATAACATTTCCAGATATTAATCAAAACACGTAAAACCGAATATATCGATCCTTAATACTAGGGATTCTTCAATTAAGCAGGTTTCAATCTTGGTATTACGTTCTGACTGAGTTGTTGGGTTTACGATTTAAAGTGCCCTAGCTCCTCAAACGTTTACTGAATGACTTCTGAATTATGATGGCCCAAACGGTGATACAATAATTCCAAACTTTCCAATCAAACTCAATAACAACATTTAGACTCTCTTAACCAAAGTTTCTAGAGAACAATCTCCTAAGACTTAACAAATTAACAACTCATTGCGTGACGTGGCTGTTTACTATCATTTTGTGCTATCTCAACTTCCTGTTAAGAATTGTGATAAGGTCGTGAGCTTTCATTTCAGAATATTTATTACATCTACCTATCAGGTGAGTTCATAGCCTCGCTTTTCAATCTTTTGAATGTTTTATAAACCCGCGAGGGGGATACATGCTTGTTACAAACTCTTTTATATACTCGTTTATCTTATAACAATGTGATTACGTTCAAGGACTTAGGAGTTTCATAGCCACGCGTTTCCAATCTATTATGAAATGTTTATAAAACCCCGAGGGGGATACGAATGCTTTTTACTACTCTTTTTACATACTCGTTTATCTTATACCAATGTGATTTCTTTTTCAAAGGCTTAAGAATTCCAAAACCCCATATTTCAATCTTGTGAATACATTATAAACCTTTGATAACCTGATAAAAACCATGAATTGCAAGTGTTTTCTAAATGTAGTGCTACCCAATATATTATTGCCCTAAGTAGCTCCCATTGCCATTATTTACATATCATGAAATAATTAGATTACTTGCTCGCGAGTGTACGTGAATATTGTGAATATATGCATTGGGGGTGAACAGGCTCCCGTTGGTATAGCCCTTGCTTAGGGTAGCCAAACGCACTATATTTGTCCCTAATAGGAACCTGGCAAGTTTACCTTTCCACGGGGACATCATGTCCCTAACCCATATCACTACGTGATTTCCATGTTAATTGTATTGATTGTCCATGGAGCTTAGATGCAATAAATAATGTTCCCCATGATGATGTCCCCTGGCAATACCCAGTATTATCCACTATGACTGTATTCAACTATTACATTTCAAACCTATGAATTTCACTCAACCTTTGTGTTGACCCTTTTTATGCATGTTTATCTCAGGTAATTGAGCAACTTATAGCATGGAGTGGCATGGACATGAAGATGGCTAAAACTTGTTATCATTCACATTTTATGTTTCTAGATTTTGGGACCTGCCTTTGTAAAACTCTGATTTGAAATGAATGATAAACATATCTTTTGAATAAACGTCTTTTCTTGGGTCTTTTCCTAATGATTAAGATTTGTTGTATCCATGAAGTAATACCCCAGATTAGCTTCCGCTGCTATTTTGTAAAAATGGGGGTGTTTACGATGGTACAACGCCATGGTTATAGAGAACAAGGTCAAAACCTTAACTATAACCACATTTCTTTTCTAGCCATCAAAGTCCTCCGTGCCACTACATTCCGGAACAAGTATGTAAATATACATATCTATTATACTATTACATAAATAACTTATGTTATTTACAAACTGGTTGTTATCAGAACGATGTCTTCTCCCAACCGCTCTACTTCCGATATTGAGGATGCTTTTTCCTCTATGAATATTCTTAACTATACTTCGGTCTCATCAGATTATTTCCCAGCTTCATTAGGAAGCAATTCTTTTAACTCTTCGGAAAACTCTAACGATAATATGATTCCACCGGTATTCTCATCTTTCTACAATAATACTTATTTGAAGAACATACAAACATTTTATGCTAAAGAATCCCCTACTTCATCACCAGATCCTATTACTTCACCAGCTATTTTGACTCTATCTCTGATATTACCACCATCACTACTATTTGATCCTCGATATTTCTTTGTTCCTGAAGAACTATTACCACCTAAGAAGCAAATATGTTCCTCATCTTCTTCCTCAACTACGTTATCTAATTCATCTCGGAATCAAACCTGTAATTTGGTATCACCATCTTTCTCAGTTTATACTTCTACCCCACCTCAAGTATTTGAAATAGGAAAATGTTTAGATAAGATGTATCTGAAACATCATGAGAAACAAGTCGAAGATATCTTGAATTATTTAGATGAACTCCATCTTCACCGCATTGAGAGAATGGAAGAAGAACGTACTAATGGTAACGAACTAAAGACCAAACCTTAAGAAAATCCGTACTCAGATTATCAAACTTCAAAAGAAGAAAATTAGGCAAAAGGACAATATTTTCCTTTGCTCCACATACCCGAATTTCCAATCTTAGAACAAATCATTAAGGAAATCCAAGCTCGTCACCAAACGTGATCAGTAGGATCCTATAGGAGTTATTTACCGGCATCAAAATCAACAAACTCTTAAACTAGTTTCAGCATTATCCTAGCCATAGGGATGTAGGTAAAAATAAAAATGCTTGTCAAAATCTGACTATGTACAGTACAGTAAAAGGCAAGTTATTTATAAAGCAATCCCCGTATTTGTATCTTATTGTTTCCGAACTTATTCGCTCTTTTCAGTCAACATTTCCACTAAATGCATCATTATCTCCGTCTTCATTGAATCATACCATAACCCCTAAGTGCTTAAAATTCAAAAATAAGCATTTCTCTTTAGCATATTATGCATCCACATTTTAATTTAAACATTAAGTAATGTTTAAAAATAAATTGAGATGCTTAAAATGCTTAAAGAGAAAGCTTATTTTGAAAATTTTAAGCACTTAGGGGTTTGGTAGGATTCCATGAAGAACGGAGATAATGATGCAATTAGGTGGAAATGATGATGAAAGATAGATAAGTTGGAAACAATAAGGTACAAAACGGGATTGCCTTTATAAATAACTTGCCTTCTTACTGTACATAGTCAAGATTTGACAAGCATTTTTATTTATACCACACATCCCATGGCTAGGATAAAGCTGAAACTAGTTTAAGAGTTTGTTGATTTTGAGCCGGTAGATAACATCCTAAAGATCCTCCTGATCCGTTTGGTGACGAGCTTGGATTTCCTTAATGATTTGTTCAAGATTGGAAATTCTGTAGTGAGCAAAGGCAATCTTGTCCTTTTGCCCTAATTTCTTCTTTTGAAGTTTGATAATCTGAGTACGGATTCTCTTAAGTTCGGTCTTTAGTTCGTTACCATTAGTACGTTATTCTCTCAATGCGGTGAAGATGGAGTTCATCTAAATAATTCAAGATATCTTCAACTTGTTTCTCATGATGTTTCAGATACATCTTATCTGAACATTTTCCTATACAAATACTGATTGGGGTAGAAAGTATTAAACTAAGAAAGATGGTGATACCAAATTACAAGTTTGATTCCGAGATGAATTAGATAACGTAGTTGAGGAAGAAGATGAGGAACATATTCGCTTCTTAGGTGGTAATAGTTCTTCAGGAACAAAGAAATATCGAGGATCAAATAGTAGTGATGGTGGTAATACGGAGATGGAGTCAAAATAGCTGGTGAAGTAATAGGATCTGGTGATGAAGTAGGGGATTCTTTAGCATAAAATGTTTGTATGTTCTTCAAATAAGTATTATTTGTAGAAAAGATGAGAATACCGTGGAATCATATTATCGTTAGAGTATCCGAAGAGTTAAAAGAAATTGCTTCCCAATGAAACTGGGAAATAATCTGATGAGACCGAAGTATAGTTAAGAATATTCATAGAGGAAAAAGCATCCTCAATATCGGAAGTAGAGCGATTGGGAGAAGACATCGTTCTGATAACGGCCTTATTGGTAAATAACATAAGTTATAATTATGTAAGTAGTATAATAGATATTTTTATTTACATACTTGTTCCGGAATGGTAGGTGCACAGAGGACTTTGATGCTAGAAAAGAAATGTGTTATATTTAAGGTTTTGACCTTGTTCTCTATAACCATGGCGTTATGATACCGAATCTGTAACACCCCCATTTTTTACAAAATAGCAGCGACTAAACTGGGGTAATACTTCATGATCACCAACAATCATAAACATAAGAAACGACCCTAAAAAAGACGTTTATTCAAAAGATAAAGTTATTCATTCATTTTCAAATCATAGATTTTAACAAAGCAGGTCCCCAAAATCTAGAAACATAAAATGAGAATAATAAACAATTTTTAGCCATCTTCATGTCCATGGCCACTCCATGCTATAAGTTACTCAATAACAGTGAGATAAACAAGCATAAAAAGGTCAACACAAAGTTGATGAAATTCTAGGTTTAAAATTAATAGTTGAAACAGTTATAGTGGAAATACTGGTATTGCAAGGGACAATCATCATGGGAACATTATTTAATGCATCTAAGCTCATGACATCAATCATTAACATGGAAAACACGTAGTGCTAATGGTTAGAGGTACAGAGTGACCCCGTGGAAAAGGTATCTTGCCAAGGTTTACACTATTATGGACAAATATATGCTTTGGCTACCCTAAGCAATGGGTCTACAACGGGAGCCGTCACCCCCAATAGTATATATTCAAATATTCACGTTCCACACTCGCAATGCAGTAATTAATAATTCATTATATGTAAAATAATGGCACTGGAAGCTACTTAGTGCATAATATAATCTGGGTAGCATACATTTAGAAAACATTGCATTCATGTTTAGTAAGCAGTTATCACAGTATTATAAAGTATTCAAAGATTGAAATATGGGTTTAAAATTCATTATGCTTTTGAAAGTAATCACATGTTATAAGATAAAGAAGTATGTAAAAGAGTTTGTTACAAGCATGTATCCCCTCGCGGGTTTATTAAACATTCAAAATAGATTGAAAAGCAGCTAATTAACTCGACTAAGTCCTTGAAAAGTAATCACATTGTTATAAGATAAACGAGTATATAAAAGAGTTTTTAACAAGCATGTATCCCCCTCGCGGGTTTATAAAACATTCAAAAGATTGAAAGCGAGGCTATGAACTCACCTGATAGGTAGATTATTAAATAATCTGATAATGAAAGCTCACGACCTTATCACAATGCTAACAGGGAATGTTGATATAGTCAAATGATAGTAAACAGCACGTAACGCAACCTGAGTAAATATGTTGGAGTCCTTAGGAAATTGTACTCTAGAACTTTGGTTCAGAGAGTTATGAGTTTGATTGGAAAGTTTAGAATTATTGTATCACCGTTTTGGGCCATCAAAATTCAAAGTCATCTCGTAAACATTTGAGATCTAAGGGAACTTTAAATCGAAACCCCACAACTCAGTCATAACGTAATACCAAGATTATATTTTTGATTTCTTACATAATCCAAGCATCCTAGGTTCATTTCTAAGAACATTTAAGGTGTTTTAAAGCATTGGTTCTCTGATTTAAGGGTTTTCTTCAAGATCTAAGTTAGGGTTTCAAGATTTGTTGTTGGGTTTTATAAATCTATTATTTTAGGGTATAGATCTTATGATTTCTTTACTTGTTCTTCATTCTTGTAAGTGTTTTGAATCTTTCCTTGTGATTTACTTATGTTCATTCATATATGTTCAAGATCCATACATCCATATATTGTGTTTTCATTTTTGAAAGATTATAAAACAAGATTTCATAAATAATGATGCTACTTTGTTTTACTAGTTCAATATTATGTTCTTGGTGAGATGAGAGTTGAATGAGAGTTGCAACAATAGAAATGAAGAGATTAGGTTAGATTTAGGTGTGGTTTTGTTGTGGATTAGTTGTAAATGGAGATTAGGCTAGATTAAGCACTATTGTGAAGTTTGGTGTGATTTTTAGAAACGTTTGCGGAAAATGATGTTGCTGATCCAAACCAGTTTTGAGGTTTTGGTCGACCTAAAAATATTTTCATTAGGCGTTAAAGTAGTTTTTGGAGAGCTTGTTTCGAATAGATAGTTTTTCATATATCACACATTAAAATCAGACTTAAAATGACCAAGTTATAGTCAAATGAAACTTGAAATATTTTTTGACAAAACCAAATGAATAGTTGCTGATGTAAATAGTAAAATGAGTTTTCGGACACTTTCAGACATTTTTGAACTTTATAAACACTACTGAAACATATAGTAACACATACATATTGATTAGTATCATTTAAAGACGTGGTTAACATATTTTAGGAAAAACGATAAAGTTACTAAAAATAGTAAGTTTGGTAAAAAATTAGTGAATCGGACATAGAAGTTAAGCGATTAAGGCTAGTTAGTGTGTTTTGAAAATATGGAAACTTAACAAATATAGGGGACGGTATTAACGTTTTGAAACTAAAACTTTTCTAAAATAGTAACTTTCTAAAAATAGTAATTTTGGATAAATGCTGAAACTTAACAAAAAAACTATACTATTTTATTGCGTCATGATTTGATAATCAAACTAAAGCAAACACACATGGATGTATTTTGGTGATGAACATATTGTGCAATTCTTGGCATGCTTTCCGTGTTTCTGAGACGCGTTATTATTCTAGGTCGTGGCTAGATTTCTATATCATCTTTTGCTTGCGTGATTTACCATTTGCTCATCTTGCTAAGGTGAGTTCATAGCCCCATGTTTTACTACTTTTACTTTACTATTTTGGGGTGAGAAACATTGCTTGCTTTTAAACTATGGACACGGTTACTTTACGTTTCCTTTTCCTGATTACGTGTTGCCTAAGTAGTGAATAGACCACTAATGCCCGAATTATCATGAACCGTCAATTGCTTAACCGACTGTACTGGTTAAGTAAGCGCGAATGTTGTAAATATATCTATTGTGAGTAATTATCCCTTTCCGGGTAAGTAGCGCTTACTAGTTTCGGAGGTCCCGAACAAACGGATATATATTGATCCGTCTCCGAACACACTCTATATAATATAATATATAAGTATATAAGGATTAGATAATTATAGTATAGTAAGTATTTTCCGTCGGATTTAAGAAACAAACTTTTAACCAAAGTTGTCACAAAAACCTCCCGGATCGTTTTCCCTCGACAAAGCGTGAATTAAAAATCAGTTAAGTCTGTGATCGCGCGTTTTGAATGGTTTTAAAGATTTTTTAATTGGGTTTTCTAAATCCTACTAAATATAAATGACAAGTAGATAAATGGACGAAAACAAGTAAACAAGAAATGAAAATTAAACACGTACGCATTAAAACGTAAACGATAATTAAAGAAACGCGACAATTAAAACCTAAAAATAATTTTTTAAACTTTTTCTAATCCTAATTAACTAGATAATAAGTAAAAGCTAAGGAAATTCTAAAACGAGGGTGATTAAAGCTAAAAACGAAGAAAACGAGAACGGGAACGAAATCCCGTTTTTAAAAAAGTGAAATTATAAAATATTAACCCTACGAAAGTAAATTTCAAACCTAAGCCTAGAATATGATAAAAGAAAATTTTATAAAAAAGAATTTTATTTTTTTGATTATTTTTCTATTTTTTATGAATTTTTAAAGTTTTAAACTAAATTAATTCAAGAAAAATACTAAACTTAAATTTAAAAATCTAAAAAAAAATTAAAAAATACATTGAACTGTGAAGAATGCAAGAAAAATAAAAGATCAAAGTGAGTTTAAACAAATAAGCCAGAAAAAAGCTTAAAAGCACACGAAGTGCTTATAGAAATAATAAGCCAGAAAGAGGTTAAATTCAATTTGTTTACAAACTTGGACGTAAAAGTCCCAAGGGCAAGTTGGTTAGTGGTGTGTGTTGAGGTGTTTATAAAGTGTAGGATCCCTAGATCATTCCATGGATGAAATCACAAGATCAATGGCAAAAGAAAGATTAAACATTAAAGATGCAAAAACTTTAAAAAACAAAGTTATAAAACAGCTTATAAGGAACATTTTTTATAAAAGAAACTTTTTTGTGAAAACTTATGAATAAGCTCGAAAATAGCTTAATATGATGACAGATAACACTTAACATTTTTGGCTTTTTTAACAAAATTTAAGAAAACAAATAGTTAAAATAAGCTAACACCTAAGCTAATTAAGCTACCATTATACTAAAACTAACCTAATAAACAAATTGAAACAAGATTTGAGCAAAAATAATAAGCATTAAGCTGAAAAGACCAATTTAGAACTTATCCTAAAACTGAGAACCAAACAGACAGATTAAGCAACTTTTGAGCTTATTTTTAGTAAGCTAGAGGAACCTTATAAAAAATTAGCTTATGCTACCTTAAAGCCTGGCCTATAAGCTGCTTGAAACAGCTTTTAAAAACTATTTTGAAAAACAATTGATCAAAGAAAAAGCTAGCTGAAAAAGGACTTTTGCACTAAGAATGTGCTGAGTATACTTTTTGGTTTTCAAAGGACAAGATGCTGAATTTGAGCTTAAAAACAGATAGTTTACTGAACTTTTAAAGACAAAATAAGCTAAAGTAGATTGAAAGTGACCTAAAAACTACTTACAAACAAAATTTGAAGAGCTAAAAACTATTTTTACTATCTGATATTTAAGATTGAAAAAGGCAATTTTTGTTATTCTCCTGCTGATGCAGTGTGCTCACACAGAGACCAACACTCAAAACCTATAAGCACATCCTAAGGAACTTGATTCTACAACTTAAAAACATCAAAGCAAAGGCTAAGAGAGCAATGAAAACAACAAGCTAGAACAAGATTAATCCTAAAATGCATATGAAGCTAAAATTATTACCACAGATTTAAACTAATAACTAATTATCTTGATAGAAACTAGATTAAACCTAACTAATACCTTAAAACCTATATACCAAACCTTAATATGAAATTTAAACTTAGATTAAAGGAACAAATAGCCTTTGACAGCACTAACTCTAGTTAATGCTGTTATAAGCCAAACACCCCTTTAAGTAATCTAAATGCATATTAAGCTTGTGATATAGAGATTTAAAGCACAAATCCATGATACCAGATAGTAGACAGCTTATAATAGACCTAATAAGCTAATATCATTAATCAAATAAGCTACAACTATAAGCTAGAAGATTATGCTAGTTTTTATGGTATTTTAAGCAAATATTAAGCACAAACTTGAAAACTAAGATCCAATAAGTACAAGTCAAAAACAGATAATCAAAACAAGCAAATAAGTAATACTAAGCATATCAAAGCAGAAATAAGCACTTGAATAAGCAGTAATAAGCAAAGCAGTTTTAAGCTAAAATTAAAAGAAATTGTACCTTAATCCCTTGCTCTAAACAGGGACAAACATAAACCTATTAAGCTCTAACCTACCCAGCTTATTGAATAAGCAATCTAGAAACCCATAAGCTCTTCCAATACTAGCTTATCTTCCAAAAGCTTATCTCCTTTTCAAAACTGAATAACCAACCAAATTAGCTCAAATAAGCTTTGTGGATGCTTATTTGAGCTTAGAGAGTATAAGTGAACATAAAACAGCTGATTCAGAGCTTATTGAGCTTATTTAAAGCTTATCATCAAATTTAGCAAAATTCTCATAAAAGTAAAACAAAGTTTTTAAAGTAAAATGCAATTTTATTAATAAAGGAAAAGATTACATGGCTTTTTAAATGAAAATTACATTAAGAAAAGACAAATAAGCTAAAATTAAGCTATTATTAAGCTACCTACACTACTTCTACTCCTAGTTAGCTTCTGCGTGTGTGAGGAGCTCTCCCTTTTATAGGCTTGAGAGGAAGGTTCTAGGCTCTTGGACACGCTCCTTGCAGCTTTTGATCTTGGCCATTAATCTCTTTCCAATCATTGATCTCAAATCGTAGCCCTTAGATGAGAATGTGAGCACACGGATTGCCAGCGTGGCAATCCCATTTGTTTGGAGGCCTGTGCTTCTTTTACATTGTTTTTAGTGCAAAATTCCCCTTTTTGGTGTGTTAGTTTGAATCCGCGTGTCATTCCCTTGAGTAAAATTGACCAATCATAGCATAGAAGTGACGTTTTGGCTGCTGAGTTGTCACTTGGTACTAAGAATCTTCGTTGCCACGCTGGATTGAGGGGAATTAGATTTACCTGCTCAATTTTAACACAGGGTAATTGTTTGGGACGAAGGTGAACAGTAACTTCACCTTCGCGCCCTTTTTAACTGCTCATAACATTTTTTTGTTTGACTTATTTGACTTTGGCACAGGTTTATATTAAAAAGAAATTGGGCCGGTGTTTGTTTTGGGATTGGGTTAAAAGGTAAGGGTTAATTGTAAGAAACTTAACGACCGTTTAGTCCTTAAGTGATAAAGGACTAGCGGTGTTATTGTTTTTGGACTTTTTGTGCAAATGGATTTAACATTAAGGGTTATTTGGGATTTTGAGGGTTTTGTCGTTTTGTGGTTTGACCAAGGGTTGACCAAGGTTGACTTTTGCTAGAAACTCCCGGCTCTTGTGCACTCTATCCGTCTCGTGTTCATTTTTGCCTGGTTTTGACCGTTTTCTTGTGATATTTGCAATATCCGTACCTACACATTCACAAACGACAAAATACACAAATACAAGCATAATTTTGCACATTTTGATCATTTAAGGGCCATTTTTGGTATAAAAAGGATATGTGATTTCTCACATATCAAAATTCTCCAAACTAAGTGATTGCCGTGTCCTCACGCAATATTATATGCTCTAAAACCAAATACCTCAAAACCTCCCCAAACTAATCCTTTGAAAAGTAGCAAAGTCTTTTGTGGGGAGAGTTAAGAAATCACAAGTTATAAAACACCCCATTTTCCCATTTTTCAAATACATATTTTTTTATTATTTTATGATTTTCATAATTTACAACTTACAACTTATTCATGTGTGACATAATGTATTGCTTTCATTATTCATTGATAACTTTTAGGATCACGGAACAAAAAGCACAAAAAGTGTCCAAATGGATAAATTCATCGTCCTCGACTTTCACTCCTCCAAGCCAAGCTTAAAAACAAGATCATTGCAAAATACAAGTTATGATGCTAACACTACTCATAAAAGCTAATTGTGTACTTACTTTTCCTCCCTTATTCCTAATTTCCTCTAAGATTTTAATTATTATTATTCGTGACAAATAAAATTTTGTACTTAATATAAAGTAAACCCTGTTTAGACCACATTAGTTTTGAAATCCTTTCCTAGAAGAGACTGGTATATGGTGAGAATAAGTCCACATTAAGGTTCTAATTTTCGCATGATTTAGGGTTATCCTTTTTATTTTATCGAAACAACTCAAACTACGAGTCCAGAGACGGAGGCTTTATTTAGATAACCCCGGAGTCAAAATTTGGCTTTATACTTATTATTATTGCAACATTATTAAACATCGGTCCTTTAGAAGGCTGCAACATCGGTTGTGAGCCGGCAAGATGCAGCAAACATATTTCGACCTCGGTAATTTCCTCGACCTTTTAGAAGGCTGCAACATCGGTTGTGAGCCGGCAAGATGCAGCAAACTTTTATCAGTCTTGGATTATTATTACTATGTGCCTTATTTAGAAGACTGCCACATCGATTGTGAGCCGGTAAGAGGCAGTAAACTTTTATCAGCCCACAGTTTTTATTATTATTATTATTACCTCCACCCTTTAAACGACTGTCACATCGGTATGCGAGCCGACCATGATCCAGAAGTCTTATTTCGGCTTCGGTTTATTACATAATTATTATTATTATAGCCAAATTTCAAGTCCTGTGGTCTTTTAACAACTGCCACATCGGTATGCGAGCCGACCATGGTCCAGGAGTCTATTTCCACCAACACTGACATACAACCTTCGATGTGTACCTTTACATTCACCTAAGGAAATCTTTCGAAGTGATCTTTAAACTAAAGAATCGCAAAAAACCAAAGAATACTTGTATTTATTTAACAATTATATAACGTTTCTTAAGCTGGATGGAAAGCAAAAAGCCACATTTAACTTTATGAGCTTAAAGAAATCCAAATATTCTCATGTTTAGCATCAAACTTTTACGCTACTTATCATCTCTTGTTCTTCACAATTTAAAATTTCTAATAAAGAAACTCGTGAATACTTAGCCTAGCGAATTAAGATCGGCACTTTAACAAGTCACATAGACTGGCAACAATCTTAATTCTAATAAATCGATCTTCGCATATTTAAAATCAATTATGGGAACTTGCAAAGTCTTGACTTTTTTAAGCTAGACTTGCTTTTTATAGCTCCTTGTATAAAAGATTAGCAAAATTCAATCTATATATGTTAAGGAGAAAGCTAAGATATAAAACCGGTCGGGTCAAAATTTACTTTTCGTTCTCACCAACGAAAAGCCTACATTCGTGTCAAAACACTTATATTTTTATCAACTATTTTCTATTTTCCATTATTACACACATTTTTTTATATGAACAATAAACTAGATATTAAGACTTAAAAATTTAAAATTTTTGCGGGAAAACGGGGTACGTGAGAACAACGAGCAAAAGTAGGTAAGATCATATCGAAGATATACTACCCCATACTAAAACTAAACATTGTCCTCAATGTTTCCTAGTCTAAGGCTTATAACCCCATACTAGAACTCAAAAAGTCGAATGCATAATCCGAGCATGGAGAAAGTATTACAAAAATCTTAAGCCGTTTATGAAGTATGCTAAAAGATAGATGTTAGTCGATAATAATCTAGGATATCGGATTTCCCCAAACTAATGGCAAGCAAAGGCTAGGAAGCTCGAGTGGACCGGGACAAAACACCGAACACGAGAGTCTTCAAAATTTTTGGGTCAATCCTACAAACAATCACAAGCACAAACAACAAGAATCGGAAGAGTACAAGCCTCCTCACATCACATTAGAAATAAGAAAGAAGATAGATGGATAAGCATGGGGTGCCTCCCACGAAGCGCTTTGTTTTTGGTAACCGAGTCACATAGCTTGACTCGATCCCCGCATTAAGTTGTCCACGGGGAAAGCAAATGGAAGAGAAAATCTCAATCGGGCTTTCATTAATGTTTGGATAAACATTAAAGCACATGAAAGTTCCATCCCGATGAGATGCCACCGGCTCTAAGTGGAGATGCCGGGGTCAAAAATGGTGTCTTCACTCCCGGTGGAGAGAAGTAAAGGAGAAACCTCAGGGTAGGTGAGATACGGTAGAAAAATTCGAATGATAAATGTGAAGGGAAAGTAATCGTCATCTTCAACATTTGCAAAAACATCAATCTCACCCCCTGGGTCAAAACATTCATCTTCGTTTAGCTCATCAAAATCGTTCTTCACGGTCGTATCGGGCTCAACGTCAAAGCAAATCTCAACATCCGGTGGTTCTGGAGGAGGACGAGGAGATGACGGATCATTAAAATGATCAAGGTTAGATGACTCAATTTTGGGAAGGGGAAGGGGATCATTGCTAAGCAATTCTTCAAGAAAACGGATATCCCCTTCCAAGTCATAGTCGTCATTCTCAATGCCCGGAGGCATCGAGTCATCGGAAGCAAGAAATAAATCGATCTCCTCCATATGAGAGTCACTATCCTCAACGGGGATAGGAGATGGAGAGGGAGACTCGATAATCGTATCAACATTTTCAGAATTACGTTCTTCCGGCGGTCGTGGAGATGAATTATCATACGACAAATTCTCAACAAGACGGATTTCTTCCTCTAGATCAAAGTCGGCTTCCTCCATTCCCAGTGGAATTGGATCGATAAAATAAAAAAAAAAAAATTAAAAAATTAATTAAGCAGTCCCCGGAGAACTCCTCGAGATGATAATCAAACTTAGGAGGAATAACAATCAAGGTATTCTCGATTAAACCCCCAAATATTCGATAGATTAGGACTCGGCATTAAAGGAATGCGGATCTATCTTGGTATAAATGATTTCTTCGTCATCAAAAAGAGGGTTTCGAATACATTTTGAAATTTTCTTTTGGAACGTCCTCATTAGAAAGTGACTTGTCATCACTAGAGGTGAAATCGTCATTAGAATCAAAGAGAGGATTAGAGAAAGTCATAAAATCATCACAAACTGGCATATCACACTCACTTTCATTATCGGAAAAATTCTCGGACTCACTTGGGATTAGGACAAGGTTCTCAACACTAGACTTTATTACTTTGTCCGATTCTGTTTCTGAAATAGTGTCAAGATGCTTATCCCCCATACTTAGAGAGTACTCAGGTTCTTTAGTTGGTAAGTCGTGTGTGTATGGCATTAACGGAGGAAATTTAATGTGTTTTTTTATTCAAAGGAATAGTGCTCTCCTTGTGAATAACTTTAAAATTCTGCAAAGATTCTGTAATACGAGTTCTACGTTTAGTCGCCTGCTCTACGATATTCTTAACTTCCTGCTTTTCCTTATCGAAACGTTGAGAATTCAAATTAATCAAGAGAAGTTTAGAATTAAGAGCACTTTCAATTAAATCATCAACATTATTATGTATACAATAAAGCTCTTTTTGTCGACAATCTTCAAGCAAATCTAGCATCGTATCTTCCATATTTTGCTTTTGCTCTTCACAAACTTTTGTGCCAAACATTTCTTCAATAAGTTGACGGGTTTCGGTGAAAATTCTTCCTTTTCTTGAGCTGCCTACTCTTGTTCACATAATTCTTACTCTCTTTGAGCTACAAGTAAAGCCTCCTGCTCACGTTGTTGATTAATTCTTTTCATAAAATCTTCCATCATTGTATAAAGTTCGTTATTAAGCTGATTCAGATTATTGATGTAATGCTGCGGGGGTTGAATTTGGTCAAAACCGAATGAATTAGAATAATTGAAATTTTGGTTCATCGGTTGACACTGAAACTTTTCATGAAGAACCCCGCAATTTTCACAAGGAAATTGTTGTGGTTGACTCGGAAAATAATGTAGAGGTTGGTTAAATCCAAAGTCTTGATTGTAACAGGGACCCTGATCAAAGACGGGTGTGTTCCCTGTTTGACAATCGAAGCCCGGATGAGAGTTCCCTCCACAAAATTCACACGAGTATGTCTCGTATTGGTATTGTGGAGGTTGGTTGAAGAAGTTTGGTGTTTCATTATAAGAATAAGGATTTGGGTCATAGACAAACTCATTTCCGGATCCTACACTGCTACAGCGCCGGACGTTTCCACCATTAAACGGACCTCCACAATATGAACAACCAAATTGGTTATACGAAGACATGTCGAAGAATTAAATGGATAAGAGGATAAAGAAGATAAGAATTAAACGAATAAGAGGATAAAGAAGAATATTTTTAGATTTTGAAAATAATACATAAGAAAAGGAATTAAAATAAGAAAGAAAACTATTTTTGGTAACCGAAAGTTAAACGTGCACGGTAGCTCTCTAAAAATACGTACAAGAAAGCGGAGGAGTTGGTAAGTGTCACACCCCCAGATGGGGCCTGGACGGAACACGTGTCCGGAGGCGTGACTTGATTGATCATCTCAAGTACAAAGCATAAAGAACGACCTCTAAGGGTACGTTTTGAAAATAAACACCGTTGCATAGATTAAAAATAATAATAATAAGTTTTACATTAATAAAATTTAAAAGATTCAAAGTTAAAAATGCGGAAGCTTAAATAAGTTTCAACAACGGTATTTAAAACATAGATAAATCTCTGGTAAACCGGTACAGGCATATAGACTCCACATAAGTCAATCAACAGCATCCATGCTAAGCACCTGAGAAAAACATGCTTAAAACGGTCAACATAAAGTTGAGTGAATTCATAGGTTTAGTTCAAACGTTATTATAGTGGACCACAAGTTATCAACATGTATGCGACAGTTATAACAAATACAACTTCACATAAAAAGTATTTACGTTGCACTAAGCTCATGGACACCGAAAGCTAATTACGTTTTATAGCTGTACATTGCTAGGTGAAACAAAGCCCACGAGGTATCTGACCCAAGACTACCTTCTTAAGTTCGACATGGTATTATATCCGTCTTTTTCGGGCAACCCCGTGGGTAGGAGCGCTACTCACCCGGACTAGGGTTAATTAAATCCAAATAGTTTCTAGTTATAACAACTCGCGACTCCCTCGACCGGTCCTCCAGTCAGAGATGACCGGTTCATGATAAGTGGGGCAGTAGTGGTCTAACGTACTTAGGCAAACACGTAAACAGGGAAATCTCCGCAAAGTACTTGTGTCCAGTTTTAAAATCAAAGCAATGTTTCTTTCACCCCAAGTTATAAAACATTATTCAAAAGAAGAAAGAGTGGTGCTATGAACTCACCTTGTGATAGGTTAAAGAGATTTCGTCAAGTATGGTCACTTGGAATGAACGCCCGTTTACGTCCGAATGTAGTTCTTACTTATCCATTTAATCGATTAAGCAAAATATTAAGTAAAAAATAGTGACTCAAGATAAAGCTATTCAATCAGCTCACATTAAGTCAAGTATAATACGCCAAACCATATGAGCTCAGAATGATTCTCATGTGTTGGGTCTTGTATGTGGGACTGCTTTAAGGCCTAAACAAACTATATTCGAGCTTATTTTATTGAGCCGAATAAGTTTATCATTTGTCCTTTCAAAAAGCTAGAAAATAAGCTTAACAAAATATATGTCAAACAAAATAAGCTAAACAATACATCTTTCTTTATTTTTCATTTGGGCCGAAACATATATATAAGCCCTAATAAACTCAAAATAATTAAATAAGCTTTCCACGAGTTTATTTAACATAAGCCGAACAAAACGAACTACAGCATATCATTTTTATTACACGAAAATAACCACGATCACAAAACTAACATTTCCTTATATTTATTCTTATGTATTTCGAAATATATGCCTACCCTTTTAGGGTTTATGTAGTTTTTAAACCTTTGTTTTTACAAAATAAATTGTACAACTAGTATGTATGCATCATGAGAAGTATAAAAGTACAAGTTATTTGAGTATTTGAAGACTTACAAAAATTAGAAGATTTGGATGATGAACAAAGATTAATAACAACCCAAATGTTGTTTAACAAATACCCGGATGATACAAATGATCAAACCTTCAATAAATCTTCAAGTGTTTTTGTTTAAAGATGAAAAATGAATGGTTTTTGTTGGTGTTTGTATATTTTCGTGGGTTAGAGAACAAAGGAGAAGAGAAGAAACTCAAATGCAAGTGTGTGTGTGTTATGAGTGAACAAATGACTAAAGAATGAATTATATAACACCAAGTTTACTTCACACACTAATGGTGTGTGTGTGTGTACCGAAAATGAGACAAAAGATGGGAGGGGGGACCAAAATGATCCACCAATGAGAAATAAGCTAGTACATATCATGTAATTAAGCTTGTCTTATGCACATTTGAATTCAAAACTTGTCCACCAAGTTCATGGTGTTTGTTTGCACCGAAAATTGCCAAGGGGAGGGGGGGGGGGCGATTTCTTAAAACCGCTACCCATTTCATTTTATATTCTTGTTGCAGTGCTCCCAAAAATGATTTAATTTCTAAGTTTTTTTTCCTTGCATCGCTTTAAGGCTTATAGTTTAGTAAAACACGGGTAACGCAAGTTAACGAAACGATAACGGTATTTTCCCCCACTAAAATTATGAAATTTTAAACATTGCTTAAAAACATAAAAACGCAGGGGGGCGGGCGCGCGTGGGGAGTCCTGCGGATATTGCCAAAATACTACAACGTTTGGTGTCCCGGTTCGCTCCCGGAGACGATTCTCATAAATAGCGGGAAAACTTCCCGCTTAAACGTAAATATTAAACGAAACTTTAAAAATTCAAACTACTATACGAAAATGGCTAATTTATTGATCGGAAATTTTCGAGGTGTCACATCCTTTCCCCGTTAAAATAGCTTTGTCCTCAAAGCTACGACGTAGTTTCTGCCTCAGGTGCAGAAATTAGGAAAAGATGGGGGTACTTCTTTTGCATTTGATCTTCACGCTCCTAGGTGAACTCAGGACCTCTCCTAGAGCAACGTACTTTGACAATCAGAATACGACTTTGCTTCAGACGCTTGACCTCACGGTCCATAATCTCGACAGGTTCTTCGATGAAGTGCAATTTGTCGTCAACTTAGATCTCATCCAACGGTATAGCAAGGGGTTCGTCAGCCATACATTTCTTCAATTTCGAGACGTGAAACGTACTATGAACTCTACTCAACTGCTCTGGGAGTTCAAGTCGGTAGGCAACGGTTCCTACTTTAGCAATGATTTTAAAAGGTCCTATATAGCGAGGGTTCAGCTTTCCCCGTTTGTCAAAACGTATCACTCCTTTCCATAGTGATACTTTCAGCATGACCTTATCTCCTACTTGAAACTCAAGGGGTTTCCTTCTCACGTCGGCATAACTCTTTTAACGATCACAGACAGCTTGAATATGGCTCTTGATTTAAACTATTTTCTCAGTCGTCTCGTGGATGATCTCTGGGCCAGTGAGCTGACTATCTCTAACTTCAGCCTAGCAGATAGGTGATCGACACTTGCGCCCATACAACGCCTCAAATGGAATAGCCTTAATGCTGGTATGGTAACTGTTGTTATACGAAAATTCTACCAATGGTAAGTGTCTATCCCAACCTTTTCCAAAGTCGAGTACACAGGCAGGTAACATGTCCTCCAATGTCTGAATGGTTCTCTCACTCTGACTATCGGTCTCTGGATGGTAAGCTGTACTCATATCCAATCGAGTACCTAATGCTTTATTAAGGGACTTCTAAAAATGTAAAGTAAATCTCCCATTGCGATCAGAGATGATCGAAACTGGCACTCCATGCCTTGAGAATACTTCCTTCAAGTATTGTCTTGTCAACTTCTCCAACGTGTCATCTTCTCGCATAGGCAAGAAATGAGCAGACTTAGTAAGACGATCAACGATTACCCAAATCGTGTCTTGACCGGCTACCGTCTTTGACAACTTCGTCACAAAGTCCATTGTTATATTCTCCCATTTCCATTGTGGGATCTCTGGTTGAACCAACAAACCAGACGGTTTCTTATACTCTATCTTAACCTTAGCACACTTTAAACACTTGCTGACATAGGTAGCTGATAACCACCTTTTTAGGGGTAATTATATATCAAATAGTAGTATAATATTAATCAAAATATAAAATCCCCACGAGTCAACCAAGTCAACCTTTTAGGAAAAAGGTAACTTGTTTATTTTAATCTTTTTAGTCGTTAAACAAATCAAACTTTGTTCCCTATTCAAATCACAATCCAAGCTAAAGCAAGGTTTCAATTTCACAAGTCGTTGGGAAAACGACCCGGGTGATCATTCTTCCCGGTTAAATATACGTATTATATATTATATATATATCTTTTAAGAGTGAATTTTCCTTAGTTGAATTTCTTAATTCTCTTGTGGTATCATATCGTATATTTTATAGTGTTATTAAAACTATCACAATCCACACAATTTATTTGGCGCCATTGCCGGGGACTTGTGTTAAAGATTCCTTCGTTTTACGTTTGTTGATTTGGTTTGAAGATCCTTTCGTCCTCGAAAGTTTCATTTTTGTTAAATATTTCAAAAATCTAAAAAAATAAAAAATATAAAAAGTAAAAAATATTTTCTTTTTCTTTTTAGTATAGTTATCATAAAAAAAATCAAAAATATAAAAAATTGTCTTTAAAAAGAAATAAAATACACAAAGTTGGTAAAAGAACACCAACATATAATACCTTCAATTGAGGTATTATCATAAATAAGTTCCGGTGAACTTGAAAAGTTCCCAAATCGAACCAAAGATTTAAAAACTTGCCATTTGTGTCACTTACGAAGTACGGCTCACCTTGAAAAGCAATTTTTGAGAGTTACCGTGAAGTAAGTTGATTATTTGGTTTTAAGTTGTCTTTCGTGTATTCGTTTAAAATACTTTGTTAAAAAAATTAAAGTGTAATTTGTTTGCTTTTTAATTTCTTTATTTTTAGTGCATGCGCACTCGATCTCAAGCTCGTAATCGAAATCGTCGACAACAACAATTAACAACGGTTATTGTTGAGGAACCCGAGTTTCCAATGGCCGACAATCGTACCATGGCTCAAATGCTACAAGCTCCCATCGAGGGATACGAAGATGCAATTGTTGTTCCACCGATAAATGCAAACAATTTTGAGCTTAAACAACCTTTGATCAACCTTGTGCAAAGTAATAAGTTCACAGGGTATCAAACCCCTCATTAATCACACTTCGATTTTTCAACAAAGTCACTTCTACGTTTAGACATCCCGAAGTTTCGAACGATTAAGCTTTTGCTTTTTCCTTTCTCTCTCGAAGGTGAAGCCCGGACTTGGCTAGATAAGGAACCACCTCGATCGATTCTAACGTGGGATGATCTTGTCTCGAAATTCATAAACCAATTCTTTCCACCTTCGAAAACAACTTACCTTCGAAATGAAATCACCACTTTCTACCAAAAACCGAATGAAACTTTCAACGAAGCATGGGAACGTTTCAAAGGACTTCTTCGTCAATGTCCTCATCATGGTTTCTCGGAATTACATCAACTTGATACGTTCTACAATTCTTTGAATACCAATGATCAAGATGCTTTAGATTCCGCCGCGGGTGGAAATTTTCTAGATAAGATGCCTCGTGATGGTTTAGCCATTATTGAGAGTAAATCCAAGGTTCGTTATTCAAGAAGTCGTGCAATTGAACCAAGAGTGAGTACGAATGCTCCTCTTTCTACTTCTACACCTTCTAATTCTTTTAAATTTCAACAACTCGCCGCTTCTCTTAAAGACAAAAAGGATATTCGAATAAGCCGATTAGAAAAGATGATTAGTGAAAAGAATGTTACGACTCCTGCTACCGTCAAAGCAGTCGAGGAAGTTTGTGTTACATGTGGTTCAAACCATAATTTCAACAATTGTCCGTTAACAAGGAATGAATTTCCCGTTTTTCATGATAACATTCATCAATTCCAACAAACCGCCGCCATTAGCAACTTTATTCAAAGAAATCCTCCTAATTTGGCAAATCAGATGAGACCACCCGGCTTTAATCAACCAAATGTTCAAAACAACCAAGGAAACCAAAGCCGATATCAAGGAAACAATTTCAATTCAAATCAAAACCGTGGAAACAATTTCAATCAAAACCATCAAAACAATCAAGGTCAAGTTTACCAACCACCGACCAATCAACCACCGGTTTACCAAGTTCCACCATATCAGGCTCCTACGCCTCAAATTCAAGGTGTTTCGAAAACGGATTTTGTTAGATATTAGAAAAAGACTCGGTCACCCCGTGTATTTTACTGTTTTATATAGCTCGTAGTTTAATAGTTAA
>BQNB010056354.1:8820-37163 GCA_026074375.1 Tanacetum coccineum | reverse complement strand
TCAGAGAAAGGATAAAGACAGAAGAAAGGATAAAGATTGTTTGGAGATCAAGATTACTTACGTGATAAGTATTAGTTATTTATAGAATAGATCATAGAGAATATTCTAAGTCTTAGGAATATATTGTAAATCGACTAGGACTCCTTGGTGTATAAAAGGAGATCCTAAGGCATAGAGGTAGATGTACAAGTCGAACACAAAAGTATAGTTCATAGCTTCAAGGTTTTGTAACCCTAATATTAGCAGAGTATTCGTATTATTTGCTTAATAATATTGGAGCTTTTATGTTTTGTTGAATTCATTAGGTTTTACTGTTCCATTATAAAGTCTTCTTATTAAAGATTAGATTCCGCATAATCTTTAATACATTAACACAAAGTTTCTCCTATAGTTGTGTTAGATTTATCTAATATAACTAAACCTTAAAACAAGCTTAAGGAATTCGATCTATAGAAGTGGGATCCAACAAGAAGTATCCTACTCCTGGGATAGCACATCTCAACTTTGGTACTCTTAACAAGCTAGCTAAAGACGGTCTTGCACGAGGCATTCTAGGCTTAAATTTTAGAAAGATCATCTGTGCTCAGCATGTGCATTAGGAAAAAGCAAGAAATCCTCTCATCACTAACCAAGAGAAACTATATCTTTTGCCTATGGATTTGTGTGGCCCGATGCGTGTGGCGAGTATTAATGGGAAAAGGAATATCTTAGTAATTGTTGACGATTACTCACGATTTACTTGGGTCAGATTTTTGAGGACAAATGATGAAGCTCCTGAGGCCATCATTAAATGCATCAAAAATATTCAAGTTTGTTTGAATGCCACTATCTGTAATGTTCGAACAGATAACTGAACCAAAATTTTCAATCAAACACTTCGTGAATTTTATGAAAATGTTGGCAACTCGCATCAAACATCTGTTGCCCGCACTCCTCAGCAGAACGGCATTGTCGAAAGGCGAAACCGAACTCTTATAGAAGCTGCTCATACAATGTTAATATTTCCTAAAGCTCTATTATCTTTATGGGCCGAAGCAATCAATACAGCCTGCTACACCCAAAACCGTTCATTAATCCGCCTTTGATACAACAAAACTCCATATGAGCTTATGCAAGATAAGAAACCGGATTTATCATTCTTTCATGTCTTTGGTGCACTCTGTTATCCTACCAATGACAAGGACGACCTGGGTAAATTAGATGCAAAAGCTGACATTGGTATTTTCATTGGTTACGCGCCCGCAAAGAAAGCGTTCAGAATCTACAACAAAAGAACCCAAAAAATTATAGAAACCATTCATGTGACATTTGATGAGTTGACAGCAATGGCTTCTGAACAATTCAGTTTAGGACCCGGGCTTCATTCAATGACTCCTACAACATCCAGTTCAGGATTCGTTCCAAACACTGTTTCTCAACAACCTTGTATTCCACCAAACAGAGATGATTGGGATCATTTGTTTCAACCTATGTTCGATGAATACTTCAATCCTCCATCAATTGATATTTCTCTAGTTTAAGAAGTTGTTGCTCCGAGAGCTGTGGTTTTAGCCGATTCTCTTGTGTCAACTTCCATTGACCAGGATGCTCCATCAACACAAGAACAAGAACATTCTCCAAACATTTCTCAAGGTTTTGAAGAATCACCAAAAACACCAACTTTTGGTGATGATCTACTTCATGAATCTCTTCATGAAGACTCGACTTCTCAAGGATCATCATCGAATGTGAGACAAACACACACTCTATTTGAACACCTTGGTAAATAGACTAAGGATCATCCTATATCAAATGTGATCGGTGATCCTTCTCGCTCTGTCTCTATAAGAAAGCAACTCTAAACTGATGCCATGTGGTGTTATTTTGATGCCTTCCTAACTTCTATAGAACCAAAGAACTTCAAATAAGCAATGACTGAACCATCATGGATCGATGCAATGCAAGAATAAATTCATAAAGACTAGTTGCTCAAGGATTCAGGCAAGAAGATGAAATCGATTTCGAGGAATCATTTGTACCGGTTGCTAGAATAGAGTCCATACGTATCTTCGTAGCAAATGCCACTCATAAGAATATGACGATCTATCAAATGGATGTCAAAACGGCTTTCTTAAATGGAGAGCTCAAAGAAGAGGTCTACATTTCTCAACCAGAAGGATTTGTTGATCAGGACAACCCATCGCATGTGTACAAGCTAAAAAAGGCCCTCTATGGTCTTAAACAAGCACCACGTGCATGGTACAACATGCTGTCAAGCTTCCTAATCTCACAACATTTCTCCAAAGGTGCAGTTGATCCAACACTCTTCACACGACAAGCTGGGAACAACTTATTACTGGTATAAATTTATGTTGAAGATATAATATTTGCATCTACTAATACTGTCATGTGTAATGAGTTTGCTAATCAGATGACCACTAAGTTCAAGATGTCAATGATGGGGCAGATGTTATTCTTTTTAGGATTACAAATTTCATAAAGTCCCAGAGGCATCTTTATTAACCAATCTAAATATGCTTCTGAAATTGTTAAGAAATATGGTTTGCTATCTACTAAATGTGTCGACACACCTATGGTTGAAAAGAATAAACTGGATGAAGATCTACAGGGGACACTAGTTGATGCTATACTTTATCATGCCATGATTGGATCCCTTATGTATCTTACATCCAGTAGACCTGACCTTATCTATGCAGTCGGCTTATGTGCTCGATATCAGACAAATCCTACCGAAAAGCACTTACAAGTGGTAAAAAGGATCTTTCGATACCTTAAGGAAACCATCAACATGGGTCTCTGGTACTCGAAGGATACCGATATGTCACTAACAGCATATGCAGATGCCGACCACGCGAGATGTCAGGACACTAGACGTAGTACATCGGGAAGCGCTTAGTTCTTAGGTGGCAAACTAGTTAGTTGGTCATCCAAGAAGCAAAAATGCACTGCCGTCTTGAGTACAGAGGCTGAATATATTGCATTATCTGTGTGTTGTGCTCAAATCCTATGGATGTGTTCATAGCTAACAGACTATGGCTTTCAATTCAATAAGATTCCTCTGTACTGCGACAACAAGAGTGTGATTGCTTTATGCTACAACAATGTTCAACACTCAAGAGCCAAGCACATCGATGTTCGCTACCATTTCATGAAAGAGCAGGTGGATAATGGAATAATGGAACTCTACTTTGTTCAGACGGAATATCAACAGGCTAACATCTTTACAAAATCCTTGCCAAGAGAAAGATTCAATTTCTTGATCGAGAAGCTAGGTATGAGAAGTGGTATGTCTTTACTTATACATACCATTTTCCATTAAAAACAGACTAAAATGACCAAAAACGTACCCAAAAATACATTGTATTTGTATGTTTTGCATTTATATTGTGCAGGTAACGGATATCTAAGAAAAGAACAAAAACGAAGCCAAAACAACAAAACCGAGCACGAGAACGGAAAGAGCGTGAAGAAAAAGTCAAAATCAAAGCCAAAAATCAAAAAGTCAAAGTCAAAAAGTCAACCAAAGTCAACCCCGACAAAGTCAAAGTCAAAGCTGAAGCCGAAGCCGAAAAACAAAGAAATACTTAATGGGCCCACCCGTACCCATCTAATGGGTCGGGTCAGCCCATTAATGTATCATATGAAGACTTAAATGGATAAAAAAAACCATTTTGGGCCCAAACCAATACTAAGCCCAATCCCCTTTTAACTGCAGGTAAGCCCAAATCCCTTTAACCCCTTATATGTAGTTAAGATTCCAATGACTGGGGTGTAAATCAACTACACAACTTAAGGGGCTATTCCTGCCAACTTCCTTAAACTTATAACACCACAAGGACTGAAAGTGTAATAACATATAACAAGTTAAAGGGCCAAACCTGCCAAATCCCCAAACCTTCACCCCTGTTTTCACTAAAACAGATATACAAACAGAACAACACTCTTTCCCGCCAATTTGCCATTTTTATGTCTTCTCCCCTCAACCCCTGCACCCCCTGCAACAAAACAACAAACCTATCCCCATCTCAACCAAACCCCACTTCACATGGCCAATTGCCATGTTGGCAATCCCCTCTACTCCCATTCGTTCAAGGTAGATGACAAAGAATCAAGGGTTGAGATCAAACCCCTTGGAGGACACTCAAGATGGATGGCCAAGATGAAGACTTGACTTCTCCTCACACCAAAAGCACACCTCAGTTCTCACTCACAAAAGAAACACAAGTTCAAGACCCAAGACTTTGAAGACGTTTCTATAAATAGGTCCTTATTGTGAGCCTTTGAGAGAACCGAGTTTTACTTTTCAACTTATATTAGTCTGTTTTTAACTTATTGTACTTTCTTTTAAGCATTGTAATTTTTAGTTTAATAAAAATCTAAGTTTTATTATCAAATTCTGTTTTTAATATTAATGCAATCTATGTTTTAAAAAGTATGTTTTAAGCTCTCATAGTCTGTTTTACTACTTATTTCAGCTGCTAACTTAAGCATTATAAGTTTTCCCCATAACTTATAAAGTTTAAATCATTTTTACCAAAAATCACAAAAAAATACATGAAGAACTCTGGAGCATGGTGTATTATGGATGGCCATGGGTTAGAACCTCATGGGAGGTGTTAGGATAATGGTTTGGTGGTGTTTTATTCAATCTTAAAGCTAAAGGACCTTTGTAAGTTCCTTTTTTAGTTTTGCTTAATTTTAAGCTCTTGCTTATTGACTGTTGTTTGGTGCTTATTTATTGCTTATATATGCTTATATATGCTTATTAATGATGTTTTTAGTTTATATTGCTTAGTTGTAGTTTAAAAATCATTTGTTTAAAGTTTTCCTTAAGATCTGTCATTTTAGCTTAAAAAAGTAGCATAATCTGTTCTAGCTTATTCTAGTACTTATTAGTTGTTAAAATCTGCTTATTACCACTTATTAGACTTGTTAATCATCTAGTATTAGTAAAATTGAGTTTAAATCAGTTTTAATCAAGTTAAAATGTTGAAATCAGTTTTAAAAGGGGTGTTTGGTTTAACTAAGTTTGTGGGTCAAAATGGGTCAAAAATGGTTTAGACTATTGGGTCAACTTAGTTTAGCCTAAATTAGTTATAAACTTCAGTTTTTCAAAAGGTCTTAAGTGTTAAAATTTAGTTTTAGGAGTTTTAGAAACCACTATTTGAATTTGTTGATTTTTGCCTTGTCATTAAGCTTATTTGAATAGATTTTCATAAGTAGCTTTTGTGTGTTGTTTTTATGCATGTTCAAGTGTCAAGATGCACTAGAATAGGTTTAGTATAGGTCTGCAAGTTTGGTTTGGGTCTTGTCAAAATTTGCTAAGTATCTTTTTAAATCCAAAACTACTTTTTCAATTGCTTATTGTGGTTTATTCTTAATTTCAAAATGATTTTTGAATGTTGCTACTTGTTCTTTGAATGATCTGTTTTGAGGTCTTACAGCCATAAGGATCCATTAAAAGGCTTAAAATTAAGCCCAAAAGTGCCCCTATAGGCTGTCTGGCTAGCAGTTTTAGTATATTTTGCTTATTTGCTTTTCTGTGCTTATTTGCTTATTTCCTTTTCTTATTTTTGTTTAGATTTGCTTATTAGGTGTAGGTGCTTATCTGTCTTAGCTTATTTAGTAGTTGCCTTAGATTATTTAGTTTTTAAAAGCAAAAAAAAAATTTCTTTATATAACCTAATGTAAAAAAGGCTTAAACTGTGAACTAAAAGTGCTTATTCTTGTGCTTATTTGTGGTTTACATAAAAAGTGTCTTTGTTAAATTTTGTTGACTTGGCTTATTTTATAAGTTTCAAAAAGAAAAATCAAAAAAAGGAGAGGCATGGGGGTCGAACCCATGACCTCCCCCTTTCCAAACCAAAGCCTCACACACACACTCTGCTACCATCAGCACCAGATAGGGCCATCTGCCATACTTTGCACAATTTATTTCTTATACTCATTTTGAGCCCATTTGCATTTTTAACTTTGTAGCTTATTTTAGGCTTATTCGAGCTTATTTGATAAGCTGGGTTAACCAACTTATTTTTCCTAGAATCTGTTCATCATTTAGGACTTTTGTGTAATTTTTCATATTTTTTCAACTTTATTTGTTATTTTTTATTAATTTTCGTAGTTGAAAATTTTAAAAAGTCATTTAAAAATAGTAAATTAATTCAGAAAAATACAAAAAAATAGTTTTTAGTTTTAGAATTAATATTTTGAGGTTTACAAAAGTCAAAATCATTTTTATCATTTTTAGATTTTAAATTTCATTTTTGGCTTTTTAATTTAATTTTAGAAATTAGTTTTTAATTATAAAAAGTGGTTAAAAATATTTTTCTAAGTTCTTCTCATGTTTTAGACTTTTCGAAAGTAGAAAATCAAATTTTGAAATTTTTAGGTATTAATTTGTCATTTTCTAGGATTTTAAATTGATTAAATAGGTTTTTAATTCATAAAAAATTATTAAAAAGTTAAAAAAATATAATACCTTTTTAGAAAATTTTCTTTTATCATTTTAGAGGTTTAGAAACTAAGTTTGCATTTTTAGGGTTTAATTTTAATACAGTTGATAATTTAGTGCCTTTTTAGGATTCCCGTACGTGATTTTGTGCTTATTTGTTAAATTAGAATGCCTAATATGTTTTTCCCGTAGTCTTAGGAATCATAATCAAATCCAAATCTTTGTGATTTCAAACACTAAATATCAAACCGACTTTCGACTTTCCATTGCACACCTCGTTGGGACAAAACGACCCGGGTTCGGTTTTAAACTTTAATTGCTTTTAATGTGAGAAGCCGATACTTCCGGATATATATATTGTTTTTCTTGGTAGATTTTGACTAGTTACCTTGGTCAAGGGTAATTTGTTGGAATTTACTTGTATTATTAATTATATATATATTATTGCAAGAATCAATTTTTGGCGCCGCTGCCGGGGAGGAGTGTAAGACGATTATCGTTTCCGACGTTTGACAATTAGTGCTTTGAAGATCCTTCCGTGTGAAGTTATTTTGCTTATTTTCTTATAAAAATAAAAAAATACAAAAAGATTTTTTTTTTATATATAAGACGAAAAACTTAAAAAAAATTATCCTTATATATAAATAAAATGAATCAATTATATAATACTTTCAACTTTGAGTATTATCATTAATAAGTTCTCGAACTACAGATCAAAACAACTTGCCTTTTGTGTCACTTGCGAGGTACGGCTCACCTTTGAAAGTTGAACAAACTATAAGAGGGGTATAAGAAGGGTTGTTCCGAGGAACTACGACCCTAAAGGAGAAGGTTTTTAATAGCTTCACGCTTTCCTACTCCTCCGCTCCTTTGTGCGTTTTTCTTTTAGAGAGTTACCGTAAAGCTTGTTGATTATTAGGTTTAAGTTGTCTTATATCATTGTCTGTTATTAAAATAAATCTTTGTGAATCAATTGTTGAAAAACCAAAAAAAAAATTAATTAGTATAAATTCTCTTTTTATATTTCTTTTTAGTGCAATGCGCACTCGTTCTCAATTCGTTTAAAATCTAACCTGTCAACAACTAACAAGTCCCCGACTTTTGTTGAACTATTTGATCTTGAGGGGAAACCAATTAATAATCTGATCCTCCGATCCTCCCGTAGTTTCGATGGCCGATAATCGGAACTATGACGCTAATTGCCTCCAAGCAACCCACAGAGGGTTGACGAGGATGTAATAGTTGTTCCCGCAATCACAGCGGAACAACTTTGAGCTCTTAAGCATGGGTCTTGCTTATCTGGAATGGTAGATTGATATGAATCTGCTTAAAGATTGAGATAGTTTGCTTACTCTTGTGCAAAATAAACAATTTTTCGGACTTGATAAAGAAGATCCTCATGCTCACATTCGATATTTCAACAAGTTCACTTCTACTTTGAAGTTCCCAAACGTCCCGAGTATGTCGATTAAGCTTATGCTTTTTCCATTTTCCCTCGAGGGGGCCGCCCGGATTTGGCTTGAAAAAGAACCCCCTCGATCGATTCTTACATGGAATGATCTTGTTTCAAAATTCATCAACCAATTCTTCCCTCCCTCTAAAACGACAAATCTTCGTAATGAAATCACAAATTTTCAACAAAGATTTGATGAATCGTTTTATGAGGCATGGGACCGATTCAATGATCTTCTTCGGGCATGCCCACATCATGGGTTTTCAGAATTGCATCAACTCGATACATTCTACAATGCCTTGAACTTGAATGATCAAGATTAGTTGAATTCCGCCGCGGGTGGTAATTTTTTAGATAAAATGCCTCGAGATTGCCTAAGAATCATCGAGAGCAAATCCAAAGTCAGTCATTCACGAAGCAAAGCAATTGTTGCCAAAGTGAGTACGAGCTCTTCTACCCCCGGTGTTTCTCCCGATTTTGCCAAACTTAAAGATATAGTAAGAGCATTGCTTCTCGATAAAAATACCAATCCCAAGCTCTCGCTACCGTAAAAGCAGTTGAGGAAAGTTGTGTAACTTGCGGTGGTGCTCATTCTTACTGTAATTGTCCCGCCACCGATGGCAACATTTATCGTGACAATATTCAAGAATACGCTTCACAAGCCGCCGCGGTTAACTACAACCAAGGAAATACCGGTTACCGTCCCCCGATGGTTGAGAATCAAATTCGACCTCCCGGTTTTCCTCCCGTTCAACAAAACCAAGGAAATAATCAAAACCGTTACAATCAAAACCGGGGGAATAATTACAACCAAGGACAATTTTATCGACCCCTAATTCGTTTGATAGTATATATATATAATACTAGGCAAATCCCAACCAATTGCCCTTGACCAAGGCAAAAAGTCAAAATTCACAAATAGAATCAATATATATCCGGAAGTTTGATTTCTCAGGTCGTTATGTCCCAACGAGGTGTGCAATTGAAAATTGAATGACGATTTAATATTTGATGTTTGAATATGACAAGATTATGATTGGTTTTCTATTACTAAAAGTAAAAATGCAAAATCAAGCAAAAGAAAACCTAAAGCGAAAGTAATTTAACTTAAATCCTAAAACGGTGACGTAAAAACGCGAGCTAAAAACCTAAATTATCTAATTTTAACCCTAATGTAAATTTTTCACTTTAAATGAGCTAAAAATGACTAAATATGAAGAATAAAAAAAACTAGAACAAAAACGGAGGTGTTTTGAGCTAAAAACGAGAAAGAATGAGAACGGGATCGAATCCCGTTCTTTAAAAAAATGAAAAGTTGCAAAAATGACCCTATGAAAACACTAATATTTTTCCTAGAAACTATGTAATAAAAGAAAATTTAAAAAAAAAGATTTATATTTTTCTGATTAATATTTTGTTTTTTATGAATTTTTTAAGTTTTTAATCTAAATAAATTATAAAAAATACTAAACGTTTATATAAAAATCTAAAAAAAAAAATAGCTAAAGTTATGACGATTCTAAGAAAAATAAGTTGGGGAGCACAGTTTATAAAATGGCTAAACGTTGACCCTGTTTGACCTTATTCCAAACACCCCTGTAATTTTTAAAATGGCTTTTGCAAGCTGATTTAAAGAGATTAAGGGTGAGGTTTTTAAAAACCACTGATTATATAAACATATTAAGCATCCATAAACAACTTTCAACAGAGATTAAGCACTCAATTAAGCTTATTAAGAAAATGACAGATTTAGCTAAAAATTAACAGCTTTTAAGAAAAACTTAAACAAATGATTTATAAACTACAAGATTAGAACTTTAAGCTTTAAACAACATCAATAAGCATGAATAAGCAGATTCAAACAGGTAATAAGCACTAATAAGCAAAAATTAAGCAAATGCAAGTAAATAAGCTAAAATGGAGAAAAATGAACTCACAAGGCCCTTTGCTCTAAACAAGGGCAAATAATACAAGCTCCAGCTTATCAAAGATAAGCTAGTATTGTCCATAAGCCCATCCTTTTCTGGCTTATTTTCTAAAAGTAAGCTTTGGTATTTGAGGTGAGTATTTTTTTAGTTTTTCTAACTACAAACTTAACTCTTTTTATAACTTACTGCAAGTAGGTTAAAATTAAACCCTTATAAAAGCTTATGAACAAAATTTTATAACAATTTAACAATTTACGACTTGAAATTATAAATTGGGATTTTAACTTGAAAACTTAATACTTCATTAATTGCTTGAGAAAACAGATACAATGCTTAAATTAAAGATATAATTTATAACAAAACTTAAAAGATTACAAATTAAAAACCTAGATGCCTTTCATGGCTTACAAGATGGCCTATTTATACTAGAAACTTTAAAGTCTTGGCCTTTGAAGTGTGCTTCTTTTGTGAGACGAATTAGGGTTGTGTTTCTTGTGTGAGGTGAATCAAAACTTAATCTTGGCCCTTGAATTTGACTTGTGCTTTCTTGAATCAATAACCGACGTTGGATTTGTCTTGAAAATAGTAGGATTGCCAACATGGAAAGGTTGTATGTTATTAGGGTCTTAGTGGAGAAGGGAAGAGGTTATTACCCAATGGGTAATTTTAAGGTTGCATGGTAAAGATGGGGAAGAAAGTCTGGTTTTGTTTGGGCGGGAAAAATGGTTTACAAAAGGTAGGGGATAACAGGTAAAGGTTTGGTGATGGGGCAAAACTAGTCCCTCAAAGTTATATAAGTAGTTGCAAATCCAGTCCTTGTGGTGATGGATGTTTGGGGACTTGTCAAAAATAGTCCCTGAAAGATAAATGTACTCTTGCATTTTTAGTCCTTGTGTTATATAACTTTAGGGGTTTGGCAGAATCAACCCCTAAAATTATTCTTCACTTAAATTACAATTTCACCACTTAAACTTTTTATCCTTGTTTTACAACTTTGAGATTTGGCAATTTTAGTCCCTCAAGTTGTACCTTTTTCTGATTCAGCTTCTCGGGGTTGACTTTGACTTTGTCGGGGTTAACTTTTCTGTTGACTTTTTGACTTTGACTGTATTTGGCTTCGATTTGACTTTTACTCACGCTCTTTTCATTCTTGTACTCGGATTTGTTCGTTTTTGTTTGATTTTTCGTCTTTTTCTTGAATATCCGTTTCCTGCACAATACAAATGCAAAACATACAAATACAATGTATTTTTGGTACATTTTTAGTCATTTAAGTCCGTTTTTAATGGAAAATGGTATGTGTAATTAAGCACATACCAGCGAGGACTTTCATTTCATCAATAAAGACGCCTTATGGATTTGGATAGTTTTATGGGTATTGTTATGACACTTTGTGTCTATGCTTTGCCTATTTATTGCATGTAGAATTCTCTTTATAGACGCTATTGTGTTGTGATGATATCCTTTCTTGTTACGCCTCGCTTTTCTGCCTTGGCGGGGTGTGACAGATTGGTATCAGAGCCTTTGGTTATAGAGAAGTAGGTGGTTGAGCCTAGACTATAACCTAGGGGTCCTTCATGTAGATGCATTCAGGTCTTAAGTGTTTAATGCTATAACTGCTATGCTTCCCCTTTAGTTTTGCATAGCTTATATATCTCGTATTTGGCTAAGTTGTCATTTTAGTTATTTTGACTACCATTATCTGATATGGTATGTATTACTTTCTAAGTATTTTGGCTATGTTTTTCCCCCACCCGTAAGAAGTCTCGTTGGGGAACCGTTTTCCCAACTGGACTTAAGCGTTATAAGGAGCCTTTTGTGGAACCGAAGGAGATAAGATAGTTGATCGTTTGTCAAATTCGCGTAATAGGGATGGACCCGCGGAGTTGGGTGATTCTTGAGGAGGCAAAGTCAAACCCAAGCGAGGCCCAGCATAAGTTTATCCCGTCCTTTACCCCGTCATGTTGTTATTGATTTTTTCTTTAGGATATTTTGTATTTTGGGAATTGTTGCAAGATTTTTGTTCCTTTATGTCGTTTCGATTTTATTTTGATATAAGTAAGTAGTTATGTAATGAAGCATCCTTTATGTGTTAAGTTGGAGTGGTTTAAAATGTGCAATGTAGCATATGTATTTAGATGTAAATTATGATTGAAATGGGTTATCTTGGAAGTAAGTACACGTGTTAAAGGAGGCACTTATAATTATGGTGGCCAACATAATTATAAAGGCATCACACACGTAGACTGTGACCATGATTGCATTTATTTGTGTTCGGTTGTAAGGTGGTAGTGTAATATGTCTTTTTTTCTTTGATATGTGTTTTCATTAGAAGGATGGTGGTATGGATAAAAAATTATTCTCTTACCCTAATTGGAGGATATGTTAAGTTGAGTTGTAGAGATAGTAAGTTTCCCTTCTATCTAGTATTTGTGGATACCTAGTATTGCTATTATAGAGGTTGCTCGTTTGCTCGGTTGTTTGTTCGGATTTCCTAAGTCTAAGCTTAGCATCCCTTCATCGTACTTTGTTAGTAAGGATACCTGATTTTTCCTATTCAACGTCTCGATGTATATTGGTTGTTCGAAATCTGCACTTTCGATTATAGGCGCGTTTCGTTAGTTCTTTCGTTGCATTGATTACTCGTATGAGTATCAAACGTTTCTTTTAAGCACTAATTGTTCCTAACATATTAGTGTGGATTATTACTCCCTTGGTTGTATATCCCTTGGTTTTCGTAACCCGTTGGCAACGTGTTAGTGTCGATGCTTTTAGGTTTGCTCTCTTGATCATTATTTTGGATAAGACCTTACGTTTTCTTTTAGGTACGTAACGTCTTGCATGAGTTTTCTTGTACGAGTTCGTTTTATTTTATTTTGAGTATATGGTTCCTGGTATTTTCTTTCGTTTTCAAACAATAAAATGGTGTTAGAGTCTGTATGGTGTTTTAAGATCCCTTTTGGTATTATGGTGTCCTTTGTTTGAGTAACATATTTAATAATTGATGTCTAATTATAAAAGTCCTTTTGAAGTATCGTGTTAGTGTTTGAGAAAAACTGTGTTTAAAATGCTCGTTGTAAATAGTATATGTTTAAATGGTCTATACAAATAGGATATGAAAATTGTTAAGTGGTTAAATAATTTTTATTTTATTATAAAAAGATGGTTTAAAGTGATTCATAGTGGTAAGGTACGATACACCATTAGATAACCATCTCTAGATTTTTATGACAACCAGAATAATTTTTCAAAGATTACATTTAAGACAATTTCATTATTATTTAAAATGATTTTTATACTTAAAAGTGACTTTCTTAATTTAAATCGATTTTTATACAAACATTATTTAATTTGGTCTTTCGAGTAGAGTCGATAATTGGTATAAGAATCTCCGTCTTTAGTATTGATTTTTATTATGTGTTCATTTGTCGTTGTACGCTTGTTGGTTTTCTTTTGTTGCGTTTTCACTCGGTGCATATACGTATCCTTTCTTTCAAAGGATTTTTATGTTGTTTGATCTACGTCTACTTGCATATGTGGAATCTCCTATATGCATTCTAGCCTTTGACTTGATATTCGTTTGTTATCCTATTCGATTGTTTGTAACCCTTGGAGTTCGTTGATACCGTTGAGTCGTGGAAGCTTTGATGTGCTTGCGGGAATGGACCGGTTGTCTAAGAGGAAGTTTGGGATAGTATGTCATGAGAAGGTGGTTAGGATACTGTTAAAAGGTGATGAGATACTTCAGGTTCATGGTGAACGTACTCAAGGAGTCGTGAAAACCTTAATGAACACTAAGGTAGGTGAATCAAAATTGAGTGATATTTCCGTCGTACAAGATTTTATTGACGTGTTTTCGAAAGACTTGTCAATGACCACCGCAATGACAAGTTGAGTTCCGCATAGATTTAGCTCTTGAAACGACGCCAGTCGCGAAGTCTCCATATCATCTAGCACCCTCGGAAATGCAAGAATTGTCTGAACAACTTCAAGAGTTGCAAGACGAAGGTTTCATACGACCTAGTCATTTTCCATGGGGAGCACCAGTGTCGTTTGTTAAGAAGAGGAGCATAGAGTTCATTTGAAGTTAGTGTTGGAATTACTGAGGAAGGAGAAGTTGTATGCTAAGTTTAGTAAGAGTGAGGTAGTAAAGAATTGGGAAGTACCTACGATACCATCCGAGATATGAATATTCTTAGGATTGGCAGGTTACCTACCTAAGTTTCATAGCAAACTTTTCTAAGATTGTTAAAACCCTTACTTCCCTAACTTAAAGGAATCAGAAGTACAAGTGGGGCGCAGAACGAGAAGAGGCTTTCTAGACTTTGAAGAATGATTTGTGTGACGCTTCGATTAATCGAATGTAGTGGTTGATGCGTTGAGTAGAAAGGGAGGGTGAAGCTAAGACGAGTAAGAGCAATGTCCATGACTATCTAGTCAAGTGTTAAAGACAAGATATTGGCTACTCCAGGTGAGACGTCCAAGGTAGAGAACACGCCAGTAGAAATGCTGCATGACCTGGACCAACAAATAGAAAAAATAGCAGATGATGGTGGTACTTTATGGATTAAATTGTATAGTGAGTATGAGTACGAAATTCGCTACCATCCAGGTAAGGCAAATGTGGTGATTGATGCGTTAAGTAGGAAGGAACGAGTAAAACCTAGACGTATTCGAGCGATGGCTATGACCATTCAGTATGGAGTAAGAGGAATGATATTGGCAGCCCAAAGTGACGCGTTCAATCAAGAGAACGTACTCGCAGAAAGGCTTCATGGGCTAGATTGACATATGGAAAAGAAGGAGGACGAGAGTTTGTACTTTATGGATCGTATATGAGTTTTGTTAGTAGGGAATGATGAGAATGGTAGTAATGGATGAGGCTCATGCATCAAGGTACTTGGTACATCTAGGAGCAGATAAGACGTACTATAACCTTGGATACATGTATTGGTACCCACGTGTAGGAAAGGATATAGCTACCTATGTTAGCAATTGTTGGATTTGTTTAAGAGGTAAAAGCTGTGATGTCAAAGACTTTTGGCTTGCTGCAACAGCCTGAGAAACTTAAGTGAAAATGAGATAGAATTACCATGGATTTTATCACTAAATTTCTAAGATCAAAGTAGTGAGTATGATGTGAATTGGGTGATGGTCGATAGACTGGCCAAGTTAGCTCATTTTCTAGCTATACAATAACATTTCAAGATGTGAAGTTGGCAAAGATTTATATTGATGAGATAATAGCAAGGAATGGAATTCTGGTGATGATCAACTCAGATTGAGATAGATGATTTACCTCGTGGTTTTGGCAGACGCTGCAGAAAGTGTTAAAGACAAGATTGGATTTGAGTACTGTTTAGCATCCTCCAGAGGATGGACAAAGAGAACATATGATTCAGACGTTGGGAAGATATAATGAGGGCATGTGTTATTGATTTTGGTTGTAGTTATCATTCGAGCATTTGGTGTGCTCTGTTTGAAGCTTTGTATGGAATGAAATGTAGGTTGCCTGTTCTATGGGCAGAGATTGGAGAGAGTAGTTTGACTTGGCCTGAGTTAGTACTAGATACGACAGATAAGGTAGTATTGATAAAAGAAAATTCTCAAAGCAGCGAGAGATCATCAAAAGAGTTATGCTCATAATAGGAGTAAACCGTTAGAGTTCGAGGTAGGAGATCGGGTTATGCTAAAAGGGTCGCCTTGGAAAGGTGTAATTCGCTTTGGGAAAAAGGGTAAGTTAGCACCGAGGTATGTAGGGCCATTTGAGATTCTTGAAAGAATCGGTCTCGTAGCTTATCGGTTGAGATTGCCTGAGGAATTGAGTGGAGTACATGACACGTTTCATGTGTCAAACCTAAAGAAGTGTTTGGCGGATGTTAGTTTGCATATGCCATTGGACGAGATTAAGGTTGACAAAACTCTTCATTTTGTTGAGGAACCTGTAAAGATAATGGACCGTGAAGTTAAGAGTTTAAAGCGTAATAGGATTTTTCTTATATGAAGTCTAAGTATCCTTAGTTATTTGTTGATCGAGCTGATGAATCGGCTAGTTAAATCTCGGGACGAGATTTCCTAAAGGAGGGGATACTGTGACACCCGTGATTTGAGCAGGTTAGTCAATCCTTTAGAATTGGCTAAGTATTTGTGTGTGCTTTATGTGTGATCTATGTGGCTTTGTTTGTGTGGTTGTTAATCGTTTTGAGTTGAGTATTCATCTCAATGATGATGAGATTTGAGGTTTATGTTGAGAACTTCCATTTTTGATCACTTATAGTGATAATGGAAATGAGTGGCATTTTGAGTGAGTTGTTTTAGTTAATATGTGAATGTCTAAGCGTTGAAATAATGTGGTTGAAATATGGAAGTTGGAAGTAAACTTTCTATATATAGAAAGTGAATTTGAAAATGAAAAGTTATTTTTAGAAAGTAGTTTATAAGCAAAATGGTTTACCAAATTAGCTTAGGTTTTTATAAAAACTTAAGGTATTGAAGGTAATTAATTAACTAATAAAAGATAAAATATTTTTTTTATACATGAATAGTAAATACAAATTTTAGAAAAAAAATAAAAAAAGGGAAATAAAAGCCTAATAAACTAGGACTCTAATTAGGAATTATCTAGGATTATTCTAGGGGATTATAAATTCAAAAAATAAAATCCCAAACCCCCCCTATTGCTTAGTTCGGTCGATCCCAAGAGAAAAAGAAGGAGAAAAATTTAGAATTTTGATTTTGTGAAGGAAACAAGCTTTAAGGTATGTTTAGTTTTTCTTAATTAGTTTAATCATTGATTTAATTCATGTAACAAGAGTTATGGTGGATCTATGGTTTCATAATATTCTGTAAATTAAAGTTTATAATCTAATTAGGGTTCTTAGTAATCGATTAGATGCGAGTAGGTGTAATCGTTAGGGTTTAGATCGCGTTAGAACTTGATTTAAGTTTGAGCAGAATTTAGGGCTGTGTTGTTTCATGAATATCTATAGGTTAGAAGCATGAATTGATGTGATTCTGATGCCTATGATGTAGCTCAATGAGTCTAGTTTCCATAACATCCGGCCTTGAAAGTTTTTAATGTCGGGAAGTCATTCAAATGTTGGTTACACCAAAAGTGGTCAAAATAGTAAATACAGGTCAGATTTAGGTCAGATTACGAGGTGTAAAAACCCCACTTAAAATTCTAATTAGGATTATCCAACCTACAGGAGTTTAGTTCCATGTGTCTATTAAAAATATCCCAAAGGAGAGCTTCTAATTTGGAGTCTAAGTATGGTTTTTAGGTCCAAACGTTTTAGTGTTCGTTCAGATCCGAAACTGAGTAGTTAAAAGCTTGATTTTATTTAGGGGACTTAAGAGGGTATATAAATTAGTGGAAAAATCATGGAGATATTAAACTCATAATATTGAATGCATGATTTTTGGTAAAATTTATAAAGGTCAGTAGGTGTGGTTTAGAAAATGGTAAAGTGACACTAAAATTCTGCATTTTCGGGTAAATTGTTGAACACTGAAAAAATGTGTAAACGAATTGGTAAATGTTGGGCATGGTGTCGGGGTGACCTATGAGGGTAAATAGACACCTTAGAAATCCATCATATTATTGTTACATGTGCTTAAGATTTTGGTTTAGTAGCGTGTAACACGTGTTGTTTTGTTGTTTAGCTTTGTGCGAGGATTTTGGGAATTGCTTTAGCATCAGGTGAGTTTTATAGCCCCTTTTTCTTATGTTTTCTTGGGGAGAAAATGATGCTATGAGTTTAAATGTTTTTTGTTGCTGTGATTATGTGTTATGTGGTTATTGATTGTGATGTGATACGCTCCATGGCTTTGTGTTCAATTAGAGTTGTTTTGAGGTATGTGAGTTCGGTTGGAGAGTGGTGTTTACTACTTAATCAAATCCAACTGAAGGGTTGAAATAATACTCAATGATGTGTTGGTCTAGGCCTAAGTATAAGTTCTAGCTGGTAGACTTTTAGGTGCGTAAGTGACATATTTGGGATCGGATGAGTACGCCTACTCAGTGTTGTGATATGGGATCGGATAGGTACGCCTACCCAGTATATGGTTGTTATGAATTGTTTTAGTAATCGCGGAAATTGTATGAAAGTTTTATATGTGTCTTAAACCTATGACTCTCACAAACATTATGTTGATGTTTAAGCATCATTTTCAGGTGAGCATCATGTTAATAAGATAGAGAGAAATGGCTAGAAAGAGACCATAGGATGTCATGGAGTTTATTGCTTTTATGTCATGAATATTGCATCATTTGAGTTATGGATACTTGTTGCATGTCTTCCTATTGGAGAGAACTTTCATTTCATCAATAAAGACGCCTTTTGGATTTGGTTAGTTTTATGGGTATTGTTATGACACTTTGTGTCTATGCTTTGCCTATTTATTGCATGTAGAATTCTCTTTATAGACGCCATTGTGTTGTGATGATATCCTTTCTCGTTACGCCTCGCGTTTTCGCCTTGGCAGGGTGTGACAGTAATCCTCCGATGAAAGCTTCCAGGAGTTTCTCGGTGTTTGGTACCATGTTTAGGCATAGGACTGCTAATTCTTGGAATCTTCGAACGTAAGTTTTAAGATCATTTCCCTTTACAGTTATATTGTAAAGTTTATCTTCCATCTTTCTGAATTCAGTTCGAGGACAATACTTATTTGTTAGAAGTCTTTTCAATTCAGTCTAAGTGATCTGATTAGCTTGATCTACCCCAATAGGTTGAACGTATGCATTCCACCAGGATAGGGCGTTATCAGTCAGAGTGCCAGTAACAAATGTCACTTTGTTTTCCTCGGTACATTTGCTATGAGAAAATACTGATTCGGTCCGTTTAAACCAGTGGATGAGACCAACTGCTCCTTCCTTACCATTGAAGTAGAAAGGTTGACAGCTAATGAACTCTTTATAGTTTCCCATTTTTGCTACAGGAGTTCCAGTAGGTCCGGTATTCCTGTTGGGATTACTAGCACTTGCCATTGTTGCAGCTTGTGTTTCCAGAGCCGCAGTGACACTGTCAGCAACTAGTTTTCTCATGGCAGCTTGAGGTATGGCCGGTGCTTCAGATGTTAACGTTTTTTTGGGAGGCATTCTATCAACATAAGATAATACGAAATAAGAATGATATAACAAGTCTTTAAAATGCAATGCTTATTTTTAAACTTTAAACATTTTTAACAATAGTGATATTGAAATGATAAATACTTGATATGAATTATCTATGATTTATTTAGAAGTCATGGTATAATGATGTATACGGAGATGATGATGCAAGAAAGATAAGTCGGTATTATGAAACAACAAGGTATATAACGGGATTGCCTTTGTATTACATCATGAACAACTTGCCTTTTTACTGTACATAGTCAAGATTTGACAAGTGTTTTTATTTATACCACACATCTCGTGGCTAGGTTCTAAACAAAACTATAACTAAGATCTAATCTAATAGTCCGATGGTCCTTTCTAATTTTTCTTGAGTTCATTGATGGCATCTTGAAGATTTTCCATATCTGCTTCGTGACGAATTTGGATGTCGTTGATAATGTGTCCTAGTTTAGTAATCCTGAAGCGAGCTAGAGAAATCTTGTGGTTACTTCCCATTTGATTTCTTTGAAGTTTGGTTATTTGAGCACGAGCTTCTTGGAGTTCAGCTTCCAAAATGTCAAAATCTTATTGGATGATCACCCGACCTTTTCTGAGACCTTCTACTTTGTATTCTATGTGTTCAATACGGTCGAGAGATAGTTCATCTAGATGATTCAAGATTCCCTCAATTTGCTCCTCGTGACGTTCCACGCTTGTCTTACGAGAGCTTTCTCCTATCTCAAAGTCTTGAGGTAGGGCAGAAGTAGAAGAAGATGACCGGCCTCGTTTCTTAGGTGACAAAAATTCTTCAGGAAGAAAGAATTCTTGAGGATTAGGTATCAAAGTTGGAGGTATAATAGTTGGAGGTGGAATAGGTGATTTTTCAGTATAAAATGCTTGCAAAACTTTCATGTAGGGGTCATCATGAAAAAGCGAAAGAGTTGGTAAAGCTAGTGGGACTGTTCCAAATGAATTAGAAGAGCTGGAATAAGTTTTTCCCGGTGAAGCTGGGACATAATTCGGGGAAGCCGAGATAAAGTCTAGAAAGTTAGAGGAAAAAGCATCCTCAATACTGAAAGTAAGATGGTTGGGAGACGACATCACTCTGTTAACAACCCATCGGTAAATAACATAAGTTATTTATATAATAATATAATAGTTATGTATCTTTACATACTATTCGAGAGATACAGTGACACATAGGACTTTCTTATCTAGAAAAAGAAAAGTGGTTATAGTTAAGGTTTCGACCTTGTTCTCTATAACCGTGGCTCTTGATACCAATCTTTAACACCCCCATTTGATACATATAGCAGCGGAAGCTAATCTGGGGTATTATTTCATAGTACAACAATCATAATCATAGAAAACGAATCAAAAAGAGACATTTTGGAAAAAGTTGTTATCATTCATTTATTCATCAGAGTTTTTACAAACAGAGGTCCCAAAATCTACAGGAAATCAAAAATTTTGAATGATAACGGTATAGCCATCTTCAAGTCCGTGCCACTCCATGCATATGAGGCTTAGTTACCTGAGATACACATGCTAAAAAGTCAACACAATGGTTGAGTGAAATTCATAGGTTTATAATAAACAGTTTGAATACAAGTTCAATCGTGGGTTACGTTGTTATACATGACACCGAAGCCTTAGGTTAATCAATAACCACAAGTAAATTCCCCAACAGGTGTCTTTGCCAAACACCCGCATAGTTATTCAAATGATGTGCTATTGGTTACCGAAAGTATAGGTACACCAATGGGGAAGTCCAGTCCCAAATAGATCTATTCACATTATTCGCGCTTACCCCGATGAGTAATTAACGGTTCATGATAATGGGGTCTTAATGGCAAAAGTAGTTATTTAGGCAATAATGCATCAGGATAACATACACAAAAATACTTGCATTCATGATTTAAGCATGTATCTCCATCACGGGTTTATGAAATATTAAAGAGATTTAAAAGTGAGGCTATGCACTCACCTTAACAGTACAGGAAAAACAGATTGATGGAAAAAGTATATGAAATAAAAGTAACGGCTTTGTCACACAACCTGGGTAATATGTCAAGTCTTAGTTTGATTGGATATGTTTTATGTCACAATGTAATATCATTTTTATTGAAATATTGTATCACTATTCGGGCTATCATAATTCAGAGGCCACGCAATATTGTTTGAGGAGCCAGGGCACTTTAAATCGTAAACCCAGCAAACTCGTCAAAACAAATACCCAAATGGAAACCCCTCACATGAAATTCCCTAGTATCGTGATACGATAAGATTTCAAGTTTCTTCAAAAGCTAGTTGATAAATTACGTTAATTATTTAACGTAATTGATTTTATAAACGTCGATCGATGATTAATAACGATAAATATATCGGGTTTTAATAAAATTAAGTTTTATAATATTTTTCTATATTTTTATAATTTATATAAAAATATAATATTTTTAAGAATATCAAATTGGCAATAATTACTCTTGGATTATAATTAATTATATAATTAACCTTTATATATATATAAAGTATATAATTTAAACCCCTTAACTTTAAAACTTGGCAAGAATGACCCTTGGATTTATAAGTTTCATAAAGTGACATTTTTAGCCATTGTGGTTAAAAAAAATTCAAAAGTTATAATATATACCCCTTGCATGTAAATATTTTACAAAACTAGTCCAAAATCCATAATAATGTGTTTTTTAATATAAAAACCAATTTGCAGGTTATAGCTTATTAAAATAAGCTAATATAAGTTAGGAAAAATAGCTTTTACAAGCTTTTAGCTTATAAAAATGGTTTTCGAGTTCAAAATGCCAAAATGGGTTCATTTGGTTTCAAAAATTTATTTAACGGGTTAGTTACTTTAAGACTTGCTAAAATACTTATAGAAATGATAATTAAGCTTATAGGATTAGCTTATAACAACAACTTATGAGATTAGCTTGTGGTTTTTGAAAAAATAGCATATTAGGGTTTTTAAGGGTTCGGTTTGGATTAAAAAGGAAAATGCCAAGGTTTTGAGCTCAAATCTTTTAACAAGAGTTCTAATATGATCATAAGGGACATATTAAGGAATAAAAATAGTATACAAGCTTATAGAACCTGAGTTTGAGCTTATTGCTTTGAAAACAGGTCGAAATGGGGTTTTTGCACTCGTACCCCTAGAATAACAACTTCGAGGCTTCTTTTCTTGGTTTCTTTACTTCACTCCTACTCTTGGGACTTCTCTTGATGCTCTTGATCAGCTTAGAACTCCATTAGACAGAGAGAAATAAGATTGAAGGTGTGAGTTTGAAAGAGAGGGGTGCGTCCCCTTTTATAGTGCGAAATGAGCTTGGAGGCCAAGTTAGGGACTTTGATTAGTGTCAAGTCTATTAGGAGTTGAGTAAGAGAGGCTACAAGAGTAAGTCTTAAGGTCTAGGGAGGTAGCATTGCAATGTGGAAGATTTTTGGGTGATGTTGTGGCTGCGGCTAAGCAAGAACAACAAAGAGAGGATGTGGCCAATTTGGTGACCAAGAAATGAATTAGAGGTGCTTGTAAGCAGCTAGGGGCTGAAGTTGCTTAGTCATAGAGGTGCTTGAGCTACTAGCTTGAGATTCTTGAGTTTAAAATGGGTAAAAATTAAAGAAAAAGGGGTGCGGGTACAAGCTTGTAATGGGTTAGGGTTTAAGCTTTTATTTTGTGTAAATTGGAGTAATAAGGAAGGAAAATGAAATGCAATGTCGAGCATTGAGTTCTTGAAACACGTGTTGATTAGTTTGAATGAAATCTTTAAGAAAAATGGAGATAAAATGGCTTATTTGGATTCGTGCTTAAAAAGCTTGTACATTGTGCTTTTAGGGACTTGTACTTTATTTTGGAGGGAAAATGTATTCAAATGAGATGTTATGATACTTGTATATGTGCCTTAGTTGCTTGTACATTCACTTTTGATGTTTAAATTACATAAAATTAGGGTTTAGGCATAATCGTTAACGGTTTATGTTCATTTGATAATAATGTCATGAAAACTTCGTTAAAAGAATACTGTACATGTTATAAATGATATTAGAGTGTAGACTTGACATGTTATCATGTTTGCTTGACATATACATAGATAGAATAGTCATAGGTAGGTTGTGTGAGCTCGTTAACTTTATAGATGCAAGATACGTTGCATAATGATATAAAGCAAAAATTTCCCTGTAAAAAGGTGGTATATATTGCATCTAATTTAATAGATGGATAATACAGTGCATCTAATTTAATATATGGATAATTACATTGATGAAAATTGCAGGTTGTGATATCATACACATCAACTTTTATCTTGTCTTTAACCTACACAATTGGAAGAAAGGATTTGACTATTGGGTAAACTGTTTCCACTTATGGATGACAAAAGAAGCCTTGCATCTAACAAAGAACAGGCATACTTTGAAGGAAAAGTGTTGTTATTAGCGGCTGTTGATTATTATGTCAGTATACAAAATAAGCACAGTAGTCTTTTCCTTAGCATGTAAAAGAGAAACCATACACTTTGTAAAAAGGAATTTTAGATCACTTTCAGAAAAAGTTTACAGAAAATTAACTAAATGAGCTGTGGGATATATTATAAACTCTAACGGATAATGTCCGGCTGACTCTTATTAATGAGGAATCTAACGGGTCAAATATTTAGTCTAATGATGAAAGTAAACGGGTTGCATGTGGTCTGAAGTGTATATGACTTCAAACAGACTTGGACAAAACTGTGTCGGTGGGTTTAAACTCAACCCGTTCTGTTCCAACCCGTCTAACGGGCCTTTTTGACCCTTTGCTTAGCTGACTATAGAAAATTACAAAGTATGATGCTTTAACAACTTGGAATTATCCATGACCCTTACTTATAAAACGAATCATTATATACAGTTACTAAAGTTTTCGCATGAATTCAAAGAGAAGATGAATAAGAAGGTGAGAGCGGTGAGATAAAAACATACGTAGTAAAGCATATGCAGATCATTTGACATATACAAATAGGTTCACACATAAATAGTTTACCTATGTCACAATAAACATTCTACAATATTATCATAAATTATTAAGACAAAAAGTACAAAAAACAAATTAGCTAAATACGTTATAAATAGAAATAGTAAAACGATCAAATAATGCAAGTGAAGATAATAGGCAGCTTCTATGGAGAGAAATAACTAAGTTTGAACACACATTTAGACCGTTCACCAAGTAAACTTAACAAACATCTAGTTAGCGTTTCCTATTCTCCTTCGAGACCATTTCTTTTTTCACAACATTTGAGGCCAGGCCAATTTCTATATTTGTTTTTCGTTACCCCCATAACAATTAGCTTCAAGAAGTAATCAGCGGCTTTGAGTCTCATCTGAAGATGTGCCTCTACGTACAGGGGCCGACAAATAGAAAACAATGCATCAAAGAGCAATATTGAGTTCTAGCTCTAACAAACCATCATCTGAAAAAAATTCAAATGACAATTTTTCAACATTGGTAGGTGGAAACAGAACCCTTGTTCTTAGATCATCAATGTTGAATGGCTCTAGAACAGCATATTCAAAACTTCGTATTACAATGTTAAACTTGCTTGATAAATTGACTGCTTCCCTAAACTCAAGAAAGAACAAATGATCGATGCGTCTATTCACCACCTGAGTCAGCATAATTTCCTCGGGAGCAATGGTTGGAAACAACAGTCTAGGCATATATGAGCTTCAGTACTGGAAAGAAAGTAATTTGGGAGCATAAACTTATACCTCGATTGACATAGGATGATGCAATCGTATATCAATATCTGCAACGAATTAGATATAATTTCCAATTTTCCACCTTAAACCAGCAAATTACAAGGGTAAAACTCTCGAGAATAGGAAACATGGTATTGATAATGTCACAAAATTTGTAATTATCAATGTTCACACCTAAATATAGCTCTCTCAAGCTCCCTATTGAATCTGCAATGGATAATACAGGCGTATGTAGAATCTGCAATGGATGATAGAGATTTTCATTGTTGTGATAGTTGGTGGAGGAGTGTCTTGTTCTGCCATCTTACTGGTTTGACTGTAGATCTGCTTAAAATAATGGAGTTCTTCTTATTCAGAGTTTCTACACAAGCTCTGATACCACTTGTTGGATCCCTTACTGAATAGATTTTAAACCTTTAGCTTGCAAAAGGGTTTGCTACTTTAGATAAATCCAAAGCAACAATAATGAAACACTGATTTAACACTATTGATTATGCAGAAACTAATCAACAATGCTAAGAAGAACAGTATTAAGTAACACAAGAAAACTTTGTATTATAACTTGAATATGACTAGGTTACAGATTACAAAAACTATGATTGCTAAGATGATCTCTATTGATCTATGTTGATCTATTTCAACTAACTATGACTAGGGTTCCTTTTATACACCAAGGAAATCCTAATGGGCTTTACAAAACGCATATAGAGAATATGCATATTCTTTCCTAAGATATCTCATGCATATCTCTAACTCTAACTAACTTCTGCATAAGCAGACTTAACTATTACATAACCAGTACTAACTATAACGCACTACCAGTACTAACTATGTTAACTCTTCTATCAGTACTAACAAGTGTACTAGCAGAATTAACTATAATACATTAACAGAATTAAGTCTAGACCACTTAATTCCTAACAATCCTCCCCTAAACTTAAACTTCACTTGTTAACTTTAAGTTTCTTCAGATTTCTTCAGTTTGAACCTTTGAGGATTGTATCAAAACACTTTTCTTTGATCATTAGCTTCTCTTTAATGATGATCTGTTTGTTGTTGATTTGAAGACAGATCATACTTTGTCTTTTAATCTTTATCAGCATCTCATCCTCTCTGCATCACAGCTCCACAGCAACATCCAATTAAGTTGGCTTTGTAGTTTTTAGCAAACTACTAGCCATAAACGGATTTGATATGTCTTTACCATGAGCCGTTTGCTATGGACTAGTCAATGCTTCATTGCAATAACAAGGTGCATTGATAACCTTATAGTTTTTAGCAAACTGTCAGATGTCAACGGATTTGAGATCTCTTTACAAGTAGTCGTTTGCTCTGGAGTAGCCAATGCTTTAGTGCAATACTATGGTGCATTGATTACCATACAGTTTTTGGTAAACTGTTAACCATTAACGGATTTGAGAAGTCTTTACCAAAGCCGTTTGCTTTGGACTAGCCAGTTCTTGATGTCTGTCAGACATGGTGAACAAATGACCATTTGTTGTGTGATTGCTAAACCAACACTTAAATAATCCTTCTCAACTCCATTACAGCTTCTAGATACCCATACCATACTTTAGCTACTGAGAATCTCATTATCATCTTAATCTAGCTTGCTTCTCAATCATTTTCAAACGTTGATAGCAAACTTCATCTGTTGTTCCATCTAGAAGCTTCATCTTTAGCATCACTTGGTAAGCATCTTTTGACAAAGGATGTTTTCTATCTGCTAACATATATATATTAGATGCATCCAATGTTATGCAATGTACTACACAAGAAGAATAATACCTCCAATTAATCATCTTCTGTTGAAGTGGCAAACCCTATATTGCATCATCACTAAGAGGTGGATCAAACATGATCTTGAGATCACCCCAAAGTACTCTGTCATACATCTCTTCAGGTCTATTTACTCCATACTTCTTTATCACCAATCTATACAACTCTATAAGATCATATCTTGAAAAGTCTTTAAGTATGGCTCCAAAACTCATATAAATTTTATCAGAACCATCTCTTCTTATGATCTAATAAATAGCCTTTTGATTTAATTGAGGGATGATCTTCCAATCAACAATACTAGGAGGTTTTATAGCAGTTGGAATAGCATCTATTCCAATCTTAGATTCTAATGAAGCACTTGTGACTTTATCCTTCATGAATGCTTCCCTTTCTTCTTCTGTAACATCCGAGAATTTTCGAAATTTTGAATGACGATTTTACCCTTTGACTTTTAGGGTCTGGCTTGACTTACAAGAACAACCATCTAAATGACGTTTTCACAACTCGGACTCTAAAGCAATTTTATGTAAAACGACGTTCCTGACAACTTTTCAGTTTTACCCGAGACCTGGAAACGAGCCGAAAAGGGCTAAAACAGCACCGCAAACATTTTTCGAACAATATACAACGCGGACACACAAAAACAATTAAATTTGTTTTTAATTATCAGTATTTATTTAATAAAAATATTAAATAAATTAGTCATCATTTTAAATTAAAAGCGTTGCGGATAACGCGAATACTCGAGTTGAAATCCAATTTTATTTCGGACCAGACGAAACCGGTTCACAAAATGAATAACAGATATTTTATTAAATGTTATAAAATATTTATGAAACATTATCAAGTAAATACTCATTTTTATCAGAAAAATGATTCGGAAAACAATGGCGCAAGTTTCAAGATTTGAATCGTCCGTTAAGTCGCTCAAATTAGTCCCGAACCGCTTTTATCAAAAAGTATATGAAAAAGTTACACATTTGGTCCCTCAAGTATCTAACACTTATCATTTAACTTTAAAGTTTTAATATAAATACATTTTTTTATATACAAAATTTCATTTCCATCTAAAATATACACACACACAACTTATAAATCCTCTCTCTTCCCCAAAATATCCGGCCGCCGGCCACCACCCTCCGACCACCTCCGGTCATCTTCTCCGGCGAGCTCCCGCCGCCGCCGGCCACCACTGCCACCGCCGGAAAACTTTTCCGGTGGAATTTTTCCAGCGAACCCAAAAATAGTCCTTACGACCGGATCTACCCAATCCCCTAGGTCACTCTCCCTCACTCGCCCCTCCTCTCCGGCTGCTGTCCCACCGCAGCCAACACCACCACCTCCACCATCATCATCACCTCGTCATCATCATCCTCATCATACCATCATCGTCACCACACCATCTCCGCTGTCACCACCACAGCCACCTCAAAGGGTGCGTGTGGTTTTATTAACAACTACAAGGGGTGCGTTTTGGTTGGGGTTTAAATGGCAGCAGCCATGGGGTGCGTTCGGTATGAGTTTAGCACCACGAAGGTGCGTTTGGTTCGCGGGTCAACCACAAGAGGGGTGTGTTTGCTCGGTTATATAAGCCCCGAAAAGGGTGCGTTTGTTCTTGGTTCGCAGTCACCGCAAGGGTCCGTTTAGGTTGTGGGTTGGGTGGCAGCCGCCGAGGGGTGCGTTGGAGGGGCTGTCACCGCACAAGGGGACTGTTTGGTTGATAGAAAAATAACTAGGGTTGTTTGGTTTATGTGGTCTCACGAATTAAGGAGGGGCGTTCGATTGGATAATGGTACAAAAAGAGGGGTATGGTTTAAGCGAGAGTCATGACGGACGTGTTTGGTTTAGCAAAACGACGAGGAAACAACGAGGGTTTGTTTG